>JAODGC010036122.1:46041-70452 GCA_027574925.1 Ecitoglossa quadriceps | reverse complement strand
TAAGATGTGTGCGCGAATTTATAGAGAACATTCAGGTGAAAAAAAAACATGCAAAAGTTGTCGGACGATATGCAACCTTTTTAACACAACGCTCATTTGCTATGTGTGTTGCCTACAAAGTTATATAGTTGCTATTCATTTTTTTACCTCAGAAGTAAATTGATTTTGTTACTTTATTGTTTGCCTGTCGACAATTTGTGGACTTTTGATTTAATAAAATAGTTCTACTTTTAACCAATAGAGGGCAATAGTATGCATTGTGTGTTGCCTACATCATAATTTATGCGTTAATTACCAAAGTAGTTTATAACTGGTATTTTGATAACCAATTAGATAAAATAAAAACGCAGAGTAGAAAACTAATAATATAGTTATCAGTGTGGGTTGCCTATGCTTATAAATATTTTGAAATTTACTGCTACCATTGTAATTTCTTGTGAGTCTAAGTTGCCTGAATATAATTTCCGTTCTAATTTTTAAGCTTCCTGCCGTCTCTAAGCTTACCCTTAACATTGGATTTGTACTAGCACCCCTTTGAACATGTCAAATTTATCCCCAAAAGACACAACAGGAAGCATCACCTTCTTTGCACCATCATCTCACCCATTTCCATCGCAATGAGTCGCCATTTCCAGGCTGTAAGCTCCTCAGGTTTGTCCTCAGACGTGTAGGGTGGACCTAGAGGGGACGGGACGCCCTTTGATCCTGGATCTCTTGCCACTAGCGTAGACACCAAGAAAATGCAAAGCACCGAGTTGTAAAGGAAAAACAGCATCTAGCTTGTCGTGTACAATATGTTGGTGCAAAGACGATGAGAATAAACAAGTCCTGATTATATGTCCACGCCGTGTGCGCGCCCAACAAGTTCCCAGCAGGTACTTTGTGCAACAAACAAATAACTTCAAACAACTTGCAACGGTGGAGTTGGATTAATTTAATTTACTTGCTTGTCGTTTATGCGCATGTTTTTTGAGTGCCCTGTAGACAACCCTGTTGCTTTATATGTGCGCGATGTGCGGCGTACAAGAGGGTTCGACAAAATTAAATTTGTAATACTCGCATCTCCTGTTGTTTCGCCCAATGCGCGACGGGCAGGTGGCAGACGTGGGGGCGGCCGGGATGTACATGGCGACGTATTACTGAAATGGGAATGCTGGAAGGCAGGGAAAACGCAGAAGATGAGAGCGTGGCTTGCATACGCTCTGCTTTCTTACCGCTCGGTTTAAATTTTTATGGACAACGCAAATGTTGCAGGAAAGACACTTTGGAGACACATGCTAAAGTAGGAAAGTCTTGACTTTCAAATCTTATTCGTTGACTTATGAATTGTTTATACACGCTGTCTACAAAAATCTTCCAAATCGATTAGACACAAATATTGTCTGGAATGCAGACAACATATTTAACTGACATAGTTGATTATTCCTTCACTTGCGTAATTTTTTAGATGCCTTTACATTCTTTACTTTCCTACATAAGAAAGCGTACTTTTTACGTTTGCTTAAAAAATTTATTGGCGCATTATAAATGTGTTTGCTCTTCATTATACTCATTAAATAATAGCACAATCGAATCAAGCGCACCCTCGACATAATAGCCACCAATTCAGCAGCAGGGTTGGCGTATAACCATAACAAATAAATGCCGACTTTGAAATTGTACCAAACGAAGCGTACAATCGAATGCAAATGTTTACGCCCGGCGCCTTCACCATCTTTGCCGCTGCGCGTCCGTTGATGGCTCGATGTTAACATTTATTGGCCGCGTTTATTTTTCCAGCTTCCAGCTCACCATTATATGCGCTCGTAAAGTTTGTTGCTTTTCTTTGTGATGACCGCTGCCGCTTTATGGGCATAGATGGCAGCCGATGATGAGGGTGGTTAATACACGCATTGCCTACAGGCTTTCCATAAAAAAAAATCTGTTGCTGGGTATTATTTAAATGCAATGCAAATTTTTAATTTTCGCGCCAAATTCCGGTTTTTGACCAGTAGACGCATGGGGCTAAAAACAGAATTTGAAAAAAGGGATGCAGGGACATTCACTCACGGATAGAATAAGGTCAGCAAAACGTGAATTTTTTTTGTCACACTGCAAGATAATGCGACACAAACCAGAATTTTGATTTTTTTTGTCGTAACCCTAAAAGGTTGCTATTCATTTTTTGCGAAGGGTGCGACAATGATTTTAGTTGGTGCGAGAGCTTTTAATACTAATGAAACTTACAAGTAAAAGCAATTATGGTAAAAGTATTATCAGAAATTTGAATTGAATAAAGGTTAGAAAATTGTAGGGTGACAAGGAAATGTGTTTTTCCTAAGGTAGTAATTTTAACTTGCAGTAAAAAGCGGCGCAATGTATACATTATAGGTTATTAGGTGGATATATGCAAACAAGTTTCTTTTTAACTGATAGAGGTTATTTATCATTTTGTAATTCGCCAATAGATGGCGCTGTGCTGTTCATACCAATTAAACATCTTCAATCCGTATCGTTTAAATACTATTTCCATTTAGATTTATCGCGAATTACTGCCATTTGAAATGGAACATTTCTAATGGTATTTAATTAATTCGAAGCTATTAATTGCGTTCATACTAATTACAGGTGTAGCATACTCGCTTCATGTAGTTTCTAGCGCAGTTCATTTGCTTCCCATTGGAATAAACTGTAAGCATGATGAATGATTAATTCGAATGCACGGCAAGCGCAGGCGTGAATTAATAAAATCGCAATCGCTAATTATAATAAACATGAAGTTCAACAGCGCGCGCCAGTTGCAAAGTTTGCCGGCGTGGCGCTGCGCAAATCGGGTTAGCGCGACTGCGAACTGTCGACGCAATTGGTAATTAAACTGAAAGTGTAATTTTCCACGCTGCTTTTATGCAAACCTCTTATGCGCCGTTTTCTTCATTGGCAGCAGGAGTTGCCGGAGTCATCAGTAAAGTGCATAACTTTCTTTGCTCTGCTTAAGTTAGAAAAGTCGAGCTAGCAATGTATTTCAGTGATAAGAGAGATTAAAATATGCTTGAATTTTATGAAATTTTACGCACAAATGCATTTGAAAGGTTTGACTGACATCCGCTGGATTCTGCAGGCCAGTATTAGACCAGAGAGGGCGTTCGAAGATTAGTTCCGTCTCCAGCCACATGAATAGCTGCTAGTGAGTTCTTCTCGCTTCAGCAACTTGGGCCAAGACGCTTGGATCCTAAGTAGTTCATATGATTATGCTTTAATGTTTCATAAATAGGTACTTCACTACCGCACAACTTGCAGCGAGTGCGGATTGCAGCAACTCTAGAGTTGGGATAAATGCAAATTGAAATCTAAATGGATAATGATCCTCCAATCTGAGATAATTCGATATTAATTTATTATTATACCATCTACCAGTCTCTTCTACTAATCCAATTTTAATTCGTATAGCTATTATTAAAATCAATGCTTAGAGAAGTTAGGTTATTGATTCCAATTTGATTTCAATGCAGACGACATCTGCTGCCTATTTTTCGAACAAGTCCGAAGGGCATGTTGGGAATACAACGAACAATGATGGCGAACAACATGGAAATGTAGAGAATGTGAGATGTGCATCGATTGCTGATGATGATGCTACTTGCACCGCAAACACAATGGGTGTCTGTCTAATGCAGATGAATGCATGTAAAGTGTATTCAGCAGTCAATGTTGGACACTTTGAGGAAGGTATCGGCTGCGTTAAGGTATAACCAGGCATAGATGGCAGCAGCAGTGAATGCACGTCAAGTGATTGTTTAAGACATTATACTACTAATCAATATTTTTTGCTAAAGGTATCAAAAGTTGGAGGATATAAGGTTAGGTGTTGTATAAATTGTCTACTTGGCAAGAGATGGCGCGACGGTAAAAATACGCTACGCGTTCGTGTGCATTGTGGTGCAACAAACGACGTGTTTGTCTAGCACCCCCTCTTCTATCGCAATTCGTCGGCAACCAGCGGAACGCAACCCTTGCCAAGCCATAAAAATGATTAATTCGAATCTTGCCCGCCTCGCTGACGTTGACCATGCACCGCCGCATTTAATTATATGCAAGCCAACCATTATTTAACGCCGCGTGTGAACACAACCGCCACCAGCCTCCAACATCCTCCATTATTGTCATTTTTGGTAATCCGGCACAGGATGAAAATTTCCAATGCTGCGCTGGACCGTGCGCCCTTCGAAATTAAATAATGAAAAAGCGGGTTGGTAAAAATGAGATCCCAAATCGGTTTATCGAAGTTTGATGCGATCAGCGCAGGGAAGCGGGCGGGAGGATGTTATTTCGCCGGCATGGTTTATCGAAGGGACAGGACTAACACAATTTGTCCATCAGGCGTCCATCTCAGCGTCGCCTCCAGCCGATCCGGATTGCAGCGTGGGCGGCCATCAGCGAAATCGCTCTGGAACGCGTTAAAGGCCGGCTGCGAGTTGATGGATTACTCGGCACGCAAACAGACAACGAATAAACTGGCAACTGTGCATAAATGTTTAAAAGTTGAACAAAGAAAGCTCGCATAAACCTGAGTGTGTGTTGGGTTGCCGATGCGAGAGAAAGCTGAGCTGGTGGTTAAGTTAAATCGCAATGCGCACAAAACGCAATCAAAGTGCGTGATTTATTCATTAGGCAGTACGTGGGAAATTTCCCTCAGGTAAGCAGAACCCACCGCTTGCAATTTCTATTTCCGACCTATGCCACCCACTTAACTCAACAACAAATTGAACTTGATAACCTTCAAATTTCTTATTTGCAATCGGGGTGGATCTTTTTTTTGTGACCCGTACGATTGCAGTGTAATTATTGTGCGGTTTAAATGAACACTGGAATGTGTCTTAGCCACACCATAACCATGTTTCATAATACAACAGCACTAATTAACCTCGTCTTGTCATTGCATTGCCACCGCCGTTGGTTCAGCGGGCAAAAAGTTAAGCGTCGTTTTGCATATCATTAACACTTCTTTGCTTGCAGCCGCAAAAAGTTGGCACTGCCGGTGGCACTTGCCACCAATTGCCACGACTTGCCTAAGAGCAGTTAATAAAAATTAATTTAATATTCAGCACTTACTCAACAGCGCCGAAGTTGGCGCAAACACTCTGGGATTTTTGCGGCGACGAGTGATAAAACATAGATCAGAAGCTCGTTGGCGGCAATCACAGGCGGCGGCAGTGTGGGGCGGTGGGACGAGAGAAAAGTCCGTGAGATGCGTATTGCTCCCTTGGTGATCACTTGGGTTGGAATTTATTCCAAGGCCTGAGGTTGCAAAGTTTCAAGCACACTTTCCTAGGGTAGAATTTTGCAATTTACTATTTATTGCCTATTGGTAATATAGTTAGGTACTATTATACAGAGTGATCTAATTTCCAATAAGACCACATGCTCAAATTACTGTGCAAATAAAATTGGAAAATTACAACTATGCCCGGCACCTCCACCTCCATGAATCTCATGTTTTTTGTGGTCATTCTTCAAGGATAGCGAGTTACTTTGTAGCTGTCAACACAAGTTTGACAAGTTTGAGACTGCTGCCTCATCGCCAGCAGTAATTGGCGACATTACCAAAACTATTACCGAAATCTAATTACGCCAATATGCCTGGAATTCCGAGATGACAATTATCCTAATTTGCACCTATTATATCCCCGTCTTAACTACGAGTTCGGCTGCGATTTAATGTCAAGATAGACTTAATTGGTAAGGCATTTTCGAGTGCGTCACAGCACGACCACTCTACCAAACTAGTCGTTCGCTACCGCTGCCGCCTCATATTGTAATGCGCCCCCATCATTCCACCCTCAGCGCTTGCGTGCATATCTCATCGCGAAATTACTTGATATTTCAACGGCAGGATAATTAAATTATAATTGCGCTCATTATTAACCGGCGACGACGCTCGTCTTGCGCCTTTCATTCGCACGCAGCCGCCAACTTTGCAATCTTTGCGAATCTCCCAAGTTGTCAGCAGCGCAACTCTCAACACATTCACGAACAGACAATTTCATGTCTATTACGATTCGGGGAGATTTTTTCTACTTCCTTGCGGCAAATCTACTTGGGAGAAAAGTTGGAGCGAAGTTTTTTCGGCTTTTGTGTCTCGGCGTGGTTGGAATGTAGCGCACGTCTTTTTAAATATTGGCGAATGCGCAAAGTGTAGCGAAAACCGTCATAAATTCACGCGCCGAGGGCCGCTTGGTGGCGGTGGCACATAACAAACCGCCTATTGTTCTTCCCGCACGAAATTATAACTTATCCGAAGAGTGTCTGTGCGCGGCGCGTCATCTGCTGCTGAATTATTGTCGGCTTATAAATAATATACCAATATATTATTTTGGTCGTTGACTTAACCTGTGGTGGACATTACAAAACATCATTTTAGTCAATGCTTGAACAAAACCATCCCGGCGCCTCCTCCATCATACGGAATTCTTTAAATAAATAAAATAGTTTAACGATTTCCTAAAGATTAATATTAAATTCTATTTATATTAAATGATTTGTAAGAATTGTTTTTTAATCAGGTATTTTTTATTTTGCCAGGCGCCTCCACCATATAAAAAAATTGTTATAACTAAAACATGTTGCTATTATTTTATAATTTTATACTGACAGTTCTTACATTTATAATATATAAATTCAATACTAATAATATCATTATATCGGAGATCGTGACATTAAATTCTGTTAATATTCCCAGAGGCAGTGTTGTTATTAAAACAGCAAGCAGGTTTGTGTTTTGGATGTTCATGGCATAAACATAAATGCAACAAAAAATACAAATAATAATGACACTAGATATAGATTTTTATATATGCCCCGCTCCTCCACCATTTCATAAAACGACTTTTATCATGCTGCAATTTATTGGTCGACTACACCTGTAGAGAACTCCATCGATAAGCAATTAAGGAATTATTAATTGCATTGTGTGCTATTTTATAAATTCAATTAGCCAAGAGTGGCTGAAAATTAAACGCGTACTAGCGCCACGAATGACTGAAAGCGTTTTTATCGCGCATCAACTTTTTCGTTGAATCATCGACCAGCACCCTTCAGCGGAGTTCTGCGCCGATTGAAGAGTATTTGAAAATAATTGGATTATGTCGTTGTTATTTGTGCGCTGCGAGTGGAATCAATGTGACGCCAATCCTTTAATATTGACGCTGCAAGCAATCTATCGCACAAATAAAATTGATATGTGCACAAAAACAAGATTGTAAATTAATTAACCAAAAGGCTCATGCGCGACGTGGACTTTCCAGCTAGGGAATGAGTAAATTGTGAGTGGAATTAAATTTTCAAAGTAAATTGTTAATTTAGACCGAGTTAAGTGCATTTACATTTTAAACTATTTACTATAGTCGCAGTTAAAGTACAAGCAACATACAAATAGGGAAGGGAAACTTATATAATGTGGTTTAACTAGATGTACAAATGTTACTTGTTTTAAGAAACTTTTGATAAAATGCAGAATTAATCTTTCTAGGGTAATTTTCTTTGAATCATCAAAGGCTTATAGGGAATTGTGGTTACACTCAGTATTTTTTTTTGTATTGTACGTAAAGACGTACATAATGAGTTTGCGGAATTCAAATGCGTTGCACGTCGCGCTTAATTTGATTTGCTCCATTAGGGTGCAATTTACTTTTTTGCTCATTTAGGTTTTTCTTACATAAATGAAGTTTAAGCTAAAATCATCTCAAGAAAGCAGTATAGATACTGAAGCAAACTCATAAGTAAAAAATAAAAATTACATTTGTTCTCTAATAATTAAATAATTATAGTTTTATTTCAAGTTTTACTAAGCATGAGTTTTGTTTGAAAAAAAATATTTAAAAAATATCATTAAATTTATTTTTCCAAGAAAGTAATATTATTGAATTTATTTATTTACCATTTAACAGTACATTAGAATTTTAACAATAATTTTCCTACAGAATTGGTATTTTAATTTTATGATACTTAAACCGGCGCCTCCACCATTTGCAATTATATAATGTACGCACATTTTTAAAACTTCAATTTCAATTTTTATTTACAATTTTTGCAGAGAAATAAAAACAACATTTAGATATCACAGCAATATTATTAAATAACACATCATTACCAAAGTGATATCAAAGCAAGTTGCAAATTAAATAACAAGCGCCATGTTAAATATTAACTCAAGCAGTTCAAGATGAAACCTACAAAGCAAACGCACATCGTTTCAAATTTAGATCTGACTCGATTCGTAATTTTACCGTGGATATTTGTGCTTTTTTCATGATTACGACTGACATGGCTGCATGGCATTCTTCATGGATTCTCAATGCAGCATTCAATTTCGCATCTAAGCCTGGCGCTGCTGGCTCATTTCAAATGTCAACATTTCCAACTCAGAGATGATGTCGGCTGTCTGCTTTCTGTTTGAAATTACTAAAAACGAGTCCGTGACTCTTCAGCTGCAGCTTGGGTGGAAGTGCGCGCGCGTGTTTCAAGACTTCAGCGGCAGCATTTTTGACGTCTGGAATTATTTTACCATTGCGCGTTCGTGACTGAGTTAAGGTTGGCGAATATGCCACGAGGCAGGCATTTGTTTACTGTCGTAGTGTATTTATAATGAGCAATTTGTAGTTGTCATGGGGGATGAAGTTACGGATAGGAATAATTGTGTTGCCTGCTTTAAGGATACAGAAGCAATGGTTGAACGACAATATTTGAAAATAAATAGCATATTCATTTATAATTCTAGTTAATATTTATAAAATATGTTATCTTCTCACACGCCTGACAATGATTTTTTCTGTACTGCTTGTGTTAGTGATGGTGGAGGTGCCGGATAAATTACAAAAATTTGACAAAATTACTAATTACACAAGATTCATATTATTTTTGAAATATTGTATTTTTATAGTGAATTTTCTAAAACAATAAACACTTAAAGCTTATAAACACTTGTAATTATTATTAAAATTTGAATATCTAAGTGAAATAAGAAAATTGAAATTTTGTAGAAAATTTATAAATAACTTTGTTGACTTAAAATTATTTGTTAAAATTAATTTGGTTTTTCATTTGCAGCTATGTTGCAAATGTTAATAATGGTGGAGGTGCCGGTACATTACAAAAGTTAACAAAAATAAATTTATTAAACAAAAAAAATATATATATATAATTGTTTTATTCAATTAAATTTGAATTTAATTAAATTAAAGTAATTTAATTATTTAGACAAATTTAATAATAATAATTAAGTTTTTTTATAATTGTATTTAGTAAAAATAATAAAAATAATTATATTTATACCTAATAATACAACTGTTTCTGTTAGTTGTTGTTCTTGTTGTACACAACTAAAATTATTAAAAAGTTGCTTTTTGGTGGATGAGCCGGGCATTGAGAAACTATTCCAATAATATTATAAAAATTTGTTTGTATATGTTTAATATCAAATACCTAAAAAATTAATTTACCCAATATTATGTTTTTTAATCTACACTGAGTTTTGTAAACAAAAATATTGTTCATGTTGCATGCATAAACCAAAACAAAATTCAATTATCCTTCCATTATCTTTCCATCCATGCGCTCTGCCCACACTAATCTGGATGACCAGGTTGAGATTGCAGATTAGCAATTTACTTTGCCCCAGTAGTTATTTGCCGCCTCCAGGCACGCGTCCGTAATAACATATTAATTAAGCGGACATGAGCCGCAAGGCCCAAGAGTCCCACGCAGACCCTCTTTACACTCTAGAAATATCCGCATACATCCGACATACCCAATTTCCTCCAATCAACACCATCCACGGATACAAATCAATTTACAAACAATTTCCTGCCCACCACATCCGCTGCACACAAAAAACCCCTCTGTAGTTGGCGCTTGCTATTTAATATTGTGATCATTTCCCGCCTTTATCCGTTTGGCAAAAACACAAATATTAACATAACCATCGCTCTAATAATCTCACGTCCCGTGCACGCGCGCACGTGCTTAATTAAAACTATTTCAGCGCGCAACAGCATCGCTCGCGGCATAACAATATCACCCGCGGCGGCGGCGGCGGCGGCGGCGGCAACGGTGGCGGCAGCATCGATTGTAATTATAGGCGTGCATTGTTGTTTCTAGTTGCCCACATCTCTTCTTCTTGCTATTTGGCATGGGTTGGCATGTTTAGAAGGGTTACTTGTGCGTGCAGGTAGTAAGCGAGGTGGAGAAGCAGCGGTGGAAATCCGCGCCAACTTAAATTAATTATTATTGCCATTATAACTATTAAATGTAAATTGGGGCCGCATGTAGTGGGGTGTAATATAGTGGGATGTGAATTGTTGTTTATTGGAACGTAACGCAAGAGGGTGGGAGGAATTAATTAAAGGTAATAGAAAATTACAAATTAGAAATTTTAGAAGGCACACAAAACTATATTTACTTATGAATATTTTTAATTGTTTAAACGGTATAATTTGTAATTTTTTATTGTAAAGTGTAATTTTGTTAATGGTGGAGGTGCCGGGTTTTAATAAAATACCAATGTCTAAAACTAATTTGGTTGCCAATCAAAGAAAAATATTTTGTATTTCAATGCTTTAATTTGATACGTTGTTAAATTATATGCCTCCCCCTCTTCTGTAATACGAGAAAAACCACTTTCCATGATTTTGCTCTACCAATTAATTATATTCGAATGCATGAATAATTAACTAGTACAGGTAAATTAACGTAACATTTTGATAACTTTTTCCTCATCCTTCTCCCATTGCTCCTCGTTGATCTAAAATTAGCAAATGCATTGAAAATTCCAGTAATCCCACGATGAAAATTGTCTATTCATTCACCTACTACATTGAGTTTGTGTTGATTTAATAAATGACTGATGTACGCTCGTTTAATGGCACACATTAAAAATAACTGTGGCGCATAAGGCCAAAGTTGTATTATTCGTTGCTAATTGAATAGCCCGTGGATATTTTCATACGCTACGTTTGGGACATGTGCTGCATTAAATGCGTTTGTTGCACTGGGACCATTTCAGACTACGAATGCGTGCGTTTGAATGTAGAGGGAGTTTGGGTTCGTTGATGGCGCGTATAATGAGGGGCGGTGTAGAATTGCATTTTGCTGCATGGCTCCGACTGCGTGCGGACGAATGCAAGCATAAGCAGTGATAATGCTAATCAGCACCAGGTGAATGTGTGGGATGAATTGTTTTTGTAGTGGGCGATGTGCGTTTCCTTTTTGATTTGGATGGCATCGACAATGGTAGTCATTTATGAGCTTTGTGTGGATTATTTGCATGACAATATGCGGATATTTGCTTTAATTACGCATGAAAAGTGGGAGATGACAGTAAATTGTTTAATTAATCAAAATATTGCAAAATATGCGGAGTAATTTAATGCCTATGCTACAGAAATAATAAATTTTGAAACATTATACACATGTGGATGCGCCGGGCAATTTATTTTTATTTTATTTTTCAAAACCAATTTTACTGGAATTTTTGAATGGTACTTATTTTATTGTTTTTAATTACAATAAATAATAAAATATTGCAAAAACTGCAAATTCTACCGTAAATTTAATTGTTTTTTAATATTTACGTTTGATAAAATTGATTATAATGCTATTGATATTAAATATCATAACAAAATCTAATACTTTTATTCATTGCAATACAATTCGTATAATATCACTTGGTGGATGCGCTGGGCAACTAGCAATGAATCATGATATTATCACGTGTCATTCATAAAAATAACAAATTACTAATTTATTGCGTTCATTGTCTAATGTTTATACTGGAAATGCAGGTAAATATTTTTCCGCTCTCTCCTTCCTCGTCCTTCTCCAATTTTATTTATTCAAAGCCCCACAATTTATAATGTCTTCCAGCTTTGTATATTGTAGCTGCGCTGCGTACAAATTAATTAGAACAAAATACCATCGTGTCGGCAATTTTAATCAGTGTCAACCGTATTATTAGCTTTGTTGTACGTGCGAGTATTATTAGCACAACTTGCGCCCAGAGCACCAGGCAGCGCATAGAGTGTTATCAACTAAACTAAATGAATGTGCAAAGCGCCTCCGCCCGGTATACCACAAATATAAAGCTCCCACAAGAAGAGCGTTACACGTGCCGCACCACAATGGACTGTCTCCGGGTCTTTTTCACCCTTCGCACTCAATAGGAAATCGCGAATTACAGGCGCGACTTGTAATTACAACGGACGGCTCCCAACTTTTGATCAAAAGCTTCGAATGTAATTAAATTAAAGGACACTTTGTAGGATCCGCTGG
Organism: Ecitoglossa quadriceps; assembly: GCA_027574925.1. Lineage (NCBI taxonomy): Eukaryota > Metazoa > Arthropoda > Insecta > Coleoptera > Staphylinidae > Ecitoglossa > Ecitoglossa quadriceps. The sequence goes on along the minus strand of JAODGC010036122.1, from coordinate 58,152 downwards.
ATTTGTAGGGTTTTCACTGTACCATTGAATTTAGTGTTCATTTATCAATGTGAATTGGTCATTGTGCAAGAGAATATTACAAGTTGCGGCTGGGAAGAGAATTAGAAGTCGTACACTTTGCACGGAAAGGAGTGGATAAAATGAACATTGCACAATGGATAGTTGTGCGTGCTGCTAGCAAATGTAGATTTTGTCAATTGCCCTGCTACTATCACTGCTTGGTATCCAACGCTGGATTTAAATTTGAAGCATTGGTCGCCATGTGTTTTTACCTGTCGGTTAGGGACTTAACAACTTAGGCAACTTTCCGAGCAGCAAGACGACAACCGTACTTAGATAATTGCGAAACTTTCGATTGGCGTACTTTTTCGCGCCACCCCCCTTTTGCCAAATTTCTAGCGCCGGCAATACTCTTCGTTAATAATGCATGTGGCGCTAGAGCTGTTCCTGATGGAGCTTTTGATGGCGGCCGCGGGTGAAAGCTTGGCTTTTCATTAGGTTCAACTTTACAACGGTGACCTCGCTATGCTACCATATTATGACGTTCATTAAACAACGAAACCGTAACTTAAACATTAACTTTTAAAGCTTTTTAATCAAAAGCCTCTCTTGGAGAGTACGCGCGTGTGTCGCAGTTGGAACAGTCGTAAAAAGCGGAATGCCGGGGGCGGCGTAAAAAGCACCTGATGCACGTTGCTAAATTAACTAAGAAGAGGCTGCGGTTAAAAAAGCACCTGGAATGAAATATGTATACGTCTTGTTGCGGCTTGTTATGATTTTTGCGATGACATCAAATCGAAAATTGAATTTACCCCATCTACGGCGCAACGGTACGCAATAAAAAGCAAACAAGGTTAACGACGTACAAAACCAATTTTTCCACAAAAGCTGGATCGCATAGTAAAAGCTTTATAGTCGATTCAAGTGTCATTTAATTTATTGCTAAATATTTGTAATCCACTCGGCTTTCGATGTAAGAAAATTTCTTGTTAAGGGAAAGTCATATTCGTCATCCGGGCGTCATTGGTTTTTTCATTGCGAGAGTTTCGCGTAAGAAATGACGTTGTGCGTTTGGCAACGAGTCCCGCGCGCCAGATTCCCGACGCGATGAACCGCGGAATTCAATTTTCCATTGACACCCATTCATCTTGCGCGCGCCGCCCGCGTGTATATTGGAAAGCGGAAGTCGCGCGGAGGTGCCCAGATGAACAGCGCATAGAGTGGGCTGATGTCATGGGCGCCAGGGACGAGCGGGCGATAAACGGACGAAAAACGCGCCACCGAAAAGACTTTGACATGTGACAAACTTTCTGTTCTCGGAGAGGAATAAAGGAAATGCCAAACGGCAAATGTCACCTAACAAAGAAAAGTGTTTTTCTCCGGGAATTCATGGAATCAAAAAATAAAAAGCAAAGTTGACGGCGAAAAGTCCAAAGTAATACTTGGAATTAAATAAAATTCTTTTTTCCGAGTGAAAGAAAGCAGGAAGTGTTTTATTTGGAAAGCTTTTAACGATTTCTGCCAATGTTATAAATTATAATTGACATAATAAAAAAATGAATTTGTTTAATAAATGCATTAAGAACAAGTAATATCTTTGATAAATGCAAACATTTTTCATTCTTCCTACCTGCAGTTAGCGTAAACTTCCGACAACCCTTTCAAGCTCGACGCATTGTACAAGATTGTAACTCCACGTGAGATGAACTAAACACCAATAACACCCAACGCGAGTAACGAGCAAACACCTTGGTTTCCATCCAGCCGCCGCGCTAAAAGCAAGCGGATGATCACTTTGGCAGCAAACTCCTGCAATGCGCTTCTGCATCCGGCTCCAGAATAATTCCGCGTGCGCTTTTATCCCAGCGTGATGCTCTGCATTCAGCGCGTTGAGAAATGTAAGTAACGCAAATTAAGAGAGGTGAAAACATGGCAGCCGCCCGTGCTGAATTTGAGGAACGTCAAGCAACATCAAGTCACATCAAGGGGTGCGCAAAATTTCAAGAATGGCTTACAATGTTGCATGTTAGTGCAAGCATCAGGAGAATTTGTAGCTGAAAGACATTGAGCCAACATTATTTCTTATTCTTATTTTAATGGAAATGTAGGTGCAACAGTCTTGTTATATGAAAATGTTTAACTTATATGAAAGCATTCTCGTTGAATGTTAAAGCGCTGAGCGCAAAGAAACAAGTGTGGTGTGTTCATCATGCGATACGCTTTATATGCAAATAAGGTGAGTGGGGAGAACGCAGCGTCGTGGCCAATTACACCATGGCATCGCACATCGCCACAAGGCCACGGAAGTGACGCAATGTAGTGACTCATCACTGCACTCGGTATAACTTCTAGACATGTGTCTATATTAAAAATAAATTTCTGTTGTAAATAGAATTCCCATTTGTAATATGTTTGCAATTAATATTTATTTCCATTTCTGTAAAGCTGTAAAATCCATATTCGCAAAATGTAGAGATATTGCCAGTTATTCACCTGAAATCCGCTGCATTCTAACGCAAAGTTATGAGTCATGGCGGGCAATAAATAATCGCTGCAATTTGCACGTTGCTTTGATTTAACCCAATATTTCGTACCCTTTGAGAACAGCACTAAATTCAACTGGGACCCACCAGAGGCGCGCACACCGACTTTATTAAAGCAGCAAAATTTGCTTTGGAACAATACTGCTGGCACAATGTACGGAAATATCTTTTTTGTGTTCTGGAATTGGAAGGAATGTACACGGACATGAATAAGAAGCTACAACCATGAAAATCAAAAACGCGCAGAGGAAGATGTGTTCCGCAAATTCACTCTGCATACACTGGAAAATAAATTCCCAAATATTGTCAAACGATATATTGAATAAACAGAGCGAAGCCAAACAAATATCACTTATTTCAATCAATTCCCCCAATATTGTATTTTTGGACCATCAAATAGCAGTTTTATCATGCGCCGCGGCGGTTTGCAAGCAGATTTGTTTTCATTTGCATGCGAGGGTGGCCGAAGAAAAACACGTTGCGAGAGACAGTGCGACCGCCTAGCGACTCAGCCGCCGCCGCTGCGGAAAGTGAACGCTGTTGCCGTGTGTACGCAGTGAAATTGAAAATAATAGCTCAGGGCGACAAAACGCAGCGACGGCGGTTGGGAATCGAGTTAAAACAAACGTAGCGAGGAAAATAACTAACCGCAATGTAATAGTATCAATATTTTTGCTTTCAGCTGTGAAACCCCCCCACAGTGGACACAAATCAGACAGAAATATTAACCAGGCAAGTTATATGATTTATGCAGTTGTATTTAAGGGGTTTTCTGTAAGCTGAGAATCCAAGTTAAAAAATTTTTGTGCGTAATTTAATCATGCCCTTGTGAAGACTCAAAGAACTTGTTTTCTTTTTTAATTAACAGTAAATTAAAGAACGCAGAATGCAAGGCATGCAATTATAGGGATCAAATTTAGATTTGAATTTACAGTTTAGACCTACTAAAATAAATTACGTTTACTGCTTTTACTTGAAAAATACATGTTTGTTATATTTTTTTAACTTTTCAAGTAATGAAATTTTTTTTATTTATTTGATCAATTCTAAAGTATGTTATCACATGTTAACTCATCGAGCTCCAAGCGACGACTGAGCAGTAGTCTCCACTCGCCACCTTTTATACGTTAGTGTTGTGGTGGGGAAAGTAAAGCGCTCACTCTCAATCGTGAACTGGTTGCTTGTTACGCAGAGATAATCCGTCCAATGATGGTATTACACCTAATAACACCCAAGTTATTCTGTTTCAAGTGAACTATTATTTATATTAGACATTCATATCTTTTTCTTTATGATAATATCAATGCAAAATAATAATACTAGACTTTGTCCAATTCTGATGGTCAATGAACATATCCCCAATTTTGTTGTAAAGGCTTCTACATTTTTTCGCACGCCATCAGACATTATATTGTAGTAAGACTGTCATTGGATTTTTATTTACGATCGGCTTTCGCCTAGTCGGCTTTGGCGAAGCCCATTTTTTATATAATATCGTTACTCGTGGCTTTGCCAGCTCTCTGGTGTGCCGACTCGCCGGCCGCCGGAAAAACACGCTCGATTTTGTTATGATCACCGCGGCGTGAGGTGGGAGGAGGTAGAGGCAGCAGTGGATGGTGTCGGGATACGGATCGGGAAGTCTTTCCCACATCCGCTTTCCGGACTTTTCTCGCGCAGCGCCGACGATGTTTAAGCCGAAATCAATTTTCTTCCCTGTTTAGACACGTTCATATTCATTTTAGTGCTTTTTGATGTCTGCCGTTGCAATGCCTGAAAGATATAAGATTTCTTCTTTGTAAAAACGTATAGAAAAGATATGAGAATATACATGGTCTTTCAGAAATTAATAAAAACGATGAACATTTTTTTAGCTTATTACAAAAGGAAAACCTCTGAATTTTAATTTAGTAATTCCAAGTTTTATATGTTTTGACAACTTGTATCAGCACTTAGTATATCAGAATAGCTATAATTTAATATAGCCAATGTTACGACGTTTTTCCTCATATCCAAAGTGATTTTCTTTATGTCACATCTTATTAGTTTAAATTAGGCTTTGTCCCCAAAAAGGAAACGAGCTAACATGTGTGTGGAATGCCATTCTTTCTTCTTACATTATTTTTGATTGAATGTACGTTACATCCATTTATGTCTATCATTTTCGCAATTTTTTACGAATTTCTTCTACTTAGAAGAAACAGCAAAGATAGGCAACCATATTTACACATGTTACAATTCCATGATATTTTCAGTCGCAGTCTGTGAATGTATGAGGATAAAACAAATAATAATATCGTACAGCCGTAGACGTCATCCAACACCGATACATCATGCCCTGGACCTTGGATATTAGGTCTGTTGGAAATTATTGATGATGACATGTATTAAGCGGAGCTGTCAACATTTTTTTTTGCAACCTGCACGTTTCTTACATGTTGTATTAATATAAGAACAACAATGATATCGCAGGAGGAAATCAATTTGTCATTGATTTGATCAGCAGTTGGCATCTCGCCTTTGTATGCGTCTGCAGATGCTGGTAATTGATTAATTGCACTCATCGATTTATCGCTTGCGTGCAGGTCGAGGGGCGGTGCGCATACAATGCGAGTGAAAAATGTCCGCCGGCGGTTTTAATGAAAACGTCAACGACAAAATTGCACGCGCCTCGATACACGCGGACAAAGGCATAAATCCGCCGAGCCGCGCAGGGCAAAAAATCGTAAACATCCCCGCGACGCAATCGCATTGATTTACTCGTTTAATCGAATTCGTTTAATTTATTTCCGTGCGCGTTGCGCTTATTTCTATGAAATGAAAATTATTGATACTACGCGGTGTGCATATGGAGGGAGCAAAGTGCATAGTGGATTGCAGTAATACAACGGAAATTTACTAAAATAAAACAAGTGGATTTTATTTTCTCTAAAATTTGATTTTAATGTGAATTATAGAAAGTTTTTGTTACACAAATAATTGCATTAGTACAGAAGACTATTGTAATGTTTTAATAAAAAATTATTAAATTTGACAGAGTTGTTTACGCAGCGAGCGCAAGCTGAAAAGTGTGAGGCTGCCTTTAATAACACTCGATTATATATGAGTGCAGTGAAGTGGGGATAACGTCGTAGCGCGAGCGAGCGATCCAGTTGATGACGTCGCGTTCATGCTTTCTACAACTGCTAGAATAATACTTTCTGCGCTTATGTAGTAAACTGACTATTATACAAACAACGGACGTTATTTGTGTTTAATGATTGTGCTATTTGCTAAATCCAATTTAATTATTCAAGTTAAACAAATACCAACAACAGTCCAATCAAATCAAATTAGTATTCTCTTTCTTCTTAATATGCAATACAAGCCTTCTGCGTTGGTACAAAAGATTCGAATCGGAAGAAAGCGTACGCGTACTGAATATCAGTTAGAATTTAACTTGACGTTAAAACACAATCCAACACCGACATGCTGCAAATCCCATTCTGCCAACCTTTGCGCCGCAAGTTGTTGTTAATTCCAATCATACGTCTTGTGCAAACCTCAGCGTTGAGCAATCCGCAAGCAGTTGCATGCTATCATTAGGTCATTGTAGTGTGCGCGAGTTGTTTTAGCCTAATTGCGCCATAAATTCGCCCAGGAGAGAAGAGGAATGTCCGTTTAAAGATTTAGCCCACTCACGGCTCGAGACCTGCAAACGTCGCGCCAATTGCAGCCAGACACGGCCCGCATCAGGGAAATTCAATTTTCAATCCGGGAATTGTACACAACAGGATGGGTGAGTGAATGGAATTCTCGAGCGGGGCACCTACCAAGGACGTGCTTGTTCTCCGTGTACTATTCCTGGAAAAGTAATCAAGATAAAAACCAGCTTCATGTTTAAGCCAGAAAACAACTAAAACATGATGGGAAATCCAAATGCTAATTCCTAAAAAACGCCAGATGTTTTTATGTCTTATTTGATTTCAATTTAATTATCTTTTCTCCTGCCCGCGTGCCCCTTTTGTTGGCAAAGCCGAAACAGTCAATTCCTTGTGTTTCCTACAAATTAAACCTCCAAGGAAACAGCGGCTTTGTGCATATGCTCGGCGGCGGGACTTGAATAAGAATGTCGGCAAATGGGGGAATTTCCTAGCTGCGGCAAGCCAACACGCAGTCGCCGCCAGCGCCCGCTTGTGATGTAGTTCTTTAATCGAATCCCCAAAGATTTGTTGGCTGTCGGGTTGCGGAAACGAATCGCGGCTTGTTTCCATTTAAGAAGATGCATCGGAGTGATCTCGATGTAATTGACAAAAACCCGAAACGATTCGACCTCTGCGCGTGCGATAAATTACAGCGCACAAAGAAATGACGTGGGCACAAATCAAGGCTGATTCCACTTATAAAGTGACAAAAAAATAAATGAATTGGATTTTTCACACAAACACAATGCCACCATACTTATGGCGGCTGCAATCAGATTAAGGTAATTTAAAAATTACAACGCCATCTATAAAAAACAATCGAGTTATTTACAAAGTAAATGTAATTATATGGTCGGTGACATTTTTGCAGAATTACTAACAAATAACACGTTTGTCTACATTGCCATCTATGAATTGGAAATAACAAATAACCAAAGTTGTTTGTACCAGCGCCATCTATCGAGTAGATTTGCTTGTTCTTAAATGTATAACGTTTTTTCTCGACTTTCCACAAGTTAAAAGTAATATTCTTTTTATTTATGATCATTCTTCTTTTGCACTTCATTATCCTGTACTGTCCAAGTTTTTGCCTCGCCGAAAAGTAATATCACTTTCATTGCAATAATGAAACGCAAAACTTTTTCCACTTTCCTCAAAATCCGAATGCCGTGTTAACTGCGCCTTCCCCTGATGGAGTTTTCATGTTCCTCTGCGCTTTCGATCCGCTTTTTTTCCACAGCCGCCCCCATCTCGGCGGAAGCGCCTCGAGCGGCCGGACGTACCAAGATGATTTCCATTCATTAACAGATTAATTAAATTTGCATTTGGAGTAGTGGTCTCGCCAACTGTCTTCCCATTCGTTGCGTTTAATCTTTGAGGGGTGTATTTACAGCAATCAATTATAATTCAAAAAGTATTCGAAAAAATACTTCGTTGTGTAGACGCATTGTCCTTCTACTAAATCTCATATATCAGTCTACTTTGTATAAATCTCAGTAGGTGGAATTCTCATCAAGTTCTCAGGTCACTTCACATGGTGCGCCCTGCAGGGGGACGTAATGAAATCGGCATGAATAAAACATGACTAATTCGAAGGCATTAGCACCTCCGCGTGTCACAAGTATGTAAATACCGCGCGTGATTTATTTGCCGCTCCCCCCTCCCCCCTCCCTCCCCTTCTCTAGATGTCAAGCCAATATAGCCGTGTTGTGCGTGCGTCTTTGATATGTTTGCACAGCGTTTGCATACGATGGCGCTGTCGGCGTCAGTGCGTCGACTGCCATCTAGTGTGCAGATGTAAGTAAATTCTATGCAAAGATGTGTAAAATGCACAGGCTGCATGAGGCGTAGACGTATTTGGAATAGTACTAAGCAATGGAAATACTTGCGCTGCCACTATAGGAAGGTGGCAGTGGCTGAATCTATCATACTCAGCATTCACGTCAGGAACGGCAAGCATATGTCTCGACTAGGCGGCGGCTGGATGTTTATTATTTAGAGATGCTCCGGACGGATTTGTCTTGTCAAGTTGCTAAGATGCAAACAAGACGCTTTTGGCCTCGCCAATCTGCTCCCAACTCCTACCGCCAACACGCTTCATAGTGCTTCATGGTTTATCTAGCTTGCCTTTCAGCTTGATGGCCGAACAAAAATATTACATACCAACATCCAATTTAATATTCTAGATTGGTTTTAGCAAGAAGAAACAAATATCATCCTGAACACAGATACGTTGAATAGAATGAGGTGGAATTTACAGCGCCATCTATGCGACAAAGAAAAAAAAAACTTGCGTGGAAAATATATTCCTGGGAAGGTCCTAAAATAGAATCGCTTCCAAATATTGTAGGAACCAACAGATGCTAGTATAATGTCAGAAATCAACATAAACTTATCCAAATGAAGACATAATTATGCACATACTCAATTTGCATGCATTATCCTTGGCACGGTCATTACATTCAATAGGACCTGACTGTTGTCACTATAAAATTCCTTAAACTAACATGTTTTGGCATGCCCTTGACGTCATCATCTTAATATATAAGGACCTAATACCTAAAACAATCCCTCACTTATCGCAGCAAGCCCAACGGAGGAAGATCATCTTCAAGCAAGGTAAGTCAATGTCCAGATTATTTCCTACTGAAACAAAGTAAAATATTTCTTCCAGATGAACAAATTACATCTCTTCTTCTTTGTGATCACCCTTATCTCAACACGATGTGAGGATGCAGATTCGAAAGTCGAACCGAGCGAAGAAGCCAAAGCCTACTGTGGTGCCCGCCTCGCTAAACTAATGTCCACCGTATGTATGGGTGAATATGTACGGCCTAGCAAAAAATCTAGCCACTCGCCTTACATTGGTTTGTTGGATGAAACCCTAATGCCGCAATCAATGCTGGAAAACTATGAGGCCCATAACTGTAAAGCCCTCAAGATGCTGGAACAGTTCAACAATGACAACGAGGACCTTTTCCGGGCGTACACACTAAAATCGTTGCAGGAAGCATCCGAGTTTTCCAGGTTCAGCACAAGTGGCGCTGGTGTAGCCAACATGCTACCCTACTATAGAGAGCGGCGTAGTATTGTCGCTGAATGTTGCAGGAAGCCATGTACCCTGAGGCATATTCAAATACATTACTGTGGAAAACCATTCTAAAGGCACTGAGAGATGCACGAATTATTTATCACTATTAGCACGTAACATGGGTTAATATAGCATTCTGAAAAAATGTCTCCTTTGATTTCTTAACAATTTCGTTTTTCATTAGCTCAGGGATTTAGCATTTAATCTAAGTTAAGTAAAACTCTTTCCAATTCCGCCCAAAATTTACAATTTTTTTTTTAATTTTCTCATCAAATATCCTTTTTCTTCATTGCGCCTTGCATTGATCAATGGCAGAGTATAATGAATCGCAATTAGTTTTCATTGCAGTTTATTCTGAAACGATTAAAATGAAAATTCGCCGACGTCACGAAAATTTCAATATCTTTTGTAGTTTGCCAACACTCGCACATTTTCGCCGCCGAACTTTTCAACTTTATTATTATATTTCGCATTCATACTCGCGGCGGAAATTAATGATTATGCAACGTGCATTGTCAGCTTTTAATTAGAATCTGTTGTGCGGAATATTTTCGACATTAAAGAGACGTGAAAAGATCCAAACTGAATTAAACTTTTTAAACAATACGCATTCTTTTGGTTTTTTTATGAATAATGTTTTACATTTGTCAAACATATGTTCTACAACGCCCTCTATGATTATTCAAGAATTTCTAGATTGATTAATTATTCTGCTATATAAGTATGAATAAATCAGAATATAAGATACTAAATATTACATATATTTACACCAAGGCCTAAATACACTTTACCAAAAATTTGGTACCGCGCCATCTATACCATGTTTCTAATTAGTAATGGAAGTAAAATAGTAAAATATAGGAAGAAATGCTTTCTTTTATTATTTTTTTTTTGTACTTTCTTTTTTCGAATGTTTTACAATTCTCATACATATATTGCACAGCGCCCTCTTTAATTGTTTACGAATTTTGCTTTTCCCACCATAGAAGAATGAATAAAGTAGAACATAAAATACTATATTCTACATTTGTCTGCCTAAATACACCTTATAGGAAGCTTTGGTATTGCGCCATCTATACTATATTTCCCAACTATCAATGGAATTAAAACAATAAATGCAAAAAAAACACATTTTCCATCACAATTATTCTATTTATTTATGTCTATTCAATTCTTCTATGGCAAATAATTTTATACAAGCAAATGTAGCGCCATCTATAAATAAAACACCCAAGTTTTCAAACAAGTGATTATTCTGTATCACATAGTATTTGGAAATATTTATTGCATGTATCGAATTTTTATTGCGGCGGCAGATGTTATATAAGTCCACACCCCATTACAGCAGTTTTTCTACGTCTGCCTCAACGTCTAGCATACACCCTTAAATAATAACTAATGCTTTCCACTCACGTAACTAATCTATGAGTGGAGCAAAGCGCCAATAACTGCCAAATCATCAGAACGCGAGCGCGTTACATATTAAAAAGAGCGCTCCCGCCGCCTCCGTGGAATATCGTATGGGTGCTTTTTGCGTGATTTTTCGCGGCGTTGTGTTTTGGGGGCGGCGCACAATGCCGCCCTGCAGTCATACACACGTCCGCGGCTGGCAACATCAACACAATTATCCGTGCTGCGCGAGCAGAGCGCATTTGTTGCGTTTTGTGCCAAAACAGGAGGAAAAGAAGCGCGTCGACTTTATGCTATTATGGCTTGAGAGGCAGCTGGAATTGTATGAGGATTTATTTATAGTGAAATGGACCAAATTGTGGGCAGCAGCAACAAAATGGAGGGATTATTTTTTTAAACGTTATTAAACTCTAATATTGGGTTCATATTAAAGCTCTACTGAAGTACTCTAATATTCGGAGTATATATTTAACGCCATCTATTGTCGTCCGTCATCAATATTTAAAATTTTGGAATAATACAAAACGGTTGTAACAAATATATTTACGTGCCTTACTTCCTTCATTCGGTCATTGTTGAAACTCAAACTTACAGCGCCATCTGTTGTTGCCTCCAAATTTAAATTATTTAATGCAGCGCCATCTAACGACATTTTTACCAAGAATGATTTCAAATCGGTTTTAATAGATTATGGTGTAAACAAACCGTATTTTAATAGAATATGCGTAGTCTATTTGGATTTATCAATTTTTTGGCTGCACGAAATTCTCACTTTGACATATTAATAGCATCGCTTGGCTTATCAATGTCTTAAAACTCGTTATCTTTTCTTTCATCATCATCCCCATCTGATCTCCTGATCTCTGTAACAATCATTTATTACTTATTAATATAAAGTAGCCAAGTAAAATGTTCGCATTGACTTTGACTCCTGGAGTCCTTTCATCCCGCCATCGTAGCAAATCCTTTGATCGTTGCAATGAAAATATAAAGAATGTTATTGTAGAATTATATATCCAGTGGCTTTGGGTGCTTTGAATTCACAGAGCAATCGCTCTGAGATCCCCGGCTGCAATCTAGGATATTAATAAATTCCGCCGGATTTGCCGCGCGATGGATTGAGGCTGCATCGGAATGGAAGAAAAATTCATAGTGTGTTTGCCGAAGGATGGGCGGGCAGCTTATTCAAAGGATGAATAAGATGTGCGGGGTGGAAAAGAGTGCGGCGGCGGCGGCGGCATCGCAAGGAGTGAATATCCGCATAGAAAAGCATTCACACTCGAATAGACGCAAAATATCCTCGGGTTTTGGATTCATTGGCTCTCGACAGCGTCCAGTTATTGCTTTTTTGGTTAATATATATCTTAACTATACTGGGTGTAACCAA
>JAODGC010036122.1:0-17364 GCA_027574925.1 Ecitoglossa quadriceps | reverse complement strand
CGGTCAGGGCTTTGAATGGGAAGTAATGACTCTTGCTATAAACAGGCATCACCGTGAGGATTTTAAATGGTTGACACGAACAGCATAATGCAGCAAGTGTGATGATTGTAAGAGAACGCATTGTTGTTGCTGCGAGTGGCAACGCGAGTTGGTACACGACTGAGTAATCAAGTCAAAAACTAGCACGAGAGTTGAAAACCATCTCTACTGCAATTGAGTTAAGAGTAAGTAATATAATCGTGAATTTGCTACTTTAATGAGTAAATAAATGAGACAGATGTACTTTTTACGCAGTATATTGCTATTCCATGCAAGGTTACCATGAGATTGCTAGCGGAACAAAATCATCATCATGAGCAGTTTAAAATGTAACCACACACGATTTATTTGCTTCTCGGCAATGTAGTTACTAAAACGTATTTGTTCTTTATAAAAATCTAAAATTATTAGAATGCGCTAATTGTAAAATAAAACGTTGTTACTATGAAAGAGTTGATTATTTAATTGCTTGGACCATAGGTTCAATGCTTGAAGCTCTAGCCCAATTGTTGCCCCTGGGGGATTTTTTATTGAGTGGTTGATATCAATTTTAGATTGTTGTATAATGGGTATCAAAATGATGACAATATTCAGAATTCAGATTTTTGCGATTACCTCCGGTGAGAGTGTTCCAGCTGTGGAGCGCGCCGTGGTGGGGGTTTAGGGTCAAGTACGATATTGGTCTATCATCTACGTGGGTAACAATAAATACTTTGCGAATTCCTTCAATCCAGTAACCGCTGCCAATGTCATACATGGTACAGACCCAACTATAAGAGGGCATTCCGATGGATGGTTACTGGGTTTTTACCCACTATGGGTCAAGTCCCACATAGCACCCTCCTATGCAGAAAACTAGTACGTTTAGGAATATGTCATTTGAATATCATTTGAATGATATAATTATTAAATTTATCTTGTATGTAGACTTTTCAATTTTTGACTCTTTTCCTTTATTTCATATAAAACATTCGTAGACGTCTAATAAATAAATCATCAACTAATAGGTCAACTCCTAATTTTTTTTCACCTTTTTCTCTTCTCTCAAATATTTCTTCAGCTTACAACACAACTTCAAAATCATCCTTGTCAAAATTACCAGCACTATAATTACACCCAGTGCACAAAGAGCAAGGAATCCAAAAACATCCAACAGAAGATACTGATATAACGGCATATCAACTGCAGCAGTGTGCAGATGTGGAGCACCTTTGTGCCTGGCAACATACTCAATCCAATAGATGGCAGTGTCCATTGCGGACATTGGTCTATCCCGGAAGCGAGCTGAAAGTTCTTTCGTTTTCTTGTGGAACCTGCAGTGGAGAAGAAGTAGAAACCACATTAGGAGGACAGATAATTCATCAGAATATAAGAAACAAGATAGTAGAGCTGAATGAAATTACTCTGGTTCTAGGACAGTCGTAATGGCATCATAGATCTGATCTTCACTGAGGTCCCTATAATTTAGTATGACAGCGCCACCTGCAGCCATGAGGGCATGTGCATTGGTTACTTGATCACCAAATTGTGGCATTACAATAACGGGGACTCCACAGTGGACCGCTTCGGTTGTACCAAGAAGACCGCCATGGGAAATAAAGGCCTTAACATTTGGTTGGCCTGCAAAACAACACAGAGTTGCGCATAAAATGTATATAAATTTATGCAACCCAACAGACATAAATTGCTCGTTAACTCTACTATGGGGAATCTAGTTCATGGTAAATTACCATGGTTTATTTTGTTATCCAGTTCTATGTTCAGACAAAATATGACGTTTTAGAAGTACTATAACACGTTACTTTGTAATAGTTATATTTAAATAATAAAATAGACAACAATCCTTCGTTCTTTGTTCCCCCCCCCTCCCCCCACACACACACATACTAGCCTGCACTTATCAGACAAGTATGCAGTCTTCATCACATACGTATATCGCCAAACAATCCGTAGCGCGTGTCTTATTTACATCCGCACATCCTCCGGAATTTAATAAGCAGCGCGAGACATCATTAAATTTACATGCAGCCTACGTACATTGTACGTATACGAGGAACAATATAATGCAAAATATGCTCAACAAGCTTTATATAAATCTCTGCGCATTTTCCCGCCGCATTGAGAGTGATGACCAAAAGTAGCATAAGGGAGTAACTGATTACTTACAGAGCACATCAAACTGAGGCAACCATTTGCTAATCATTACATTGTCTGGTTTATCTGGCATAGTCTCATTCTCCCACTTCCAGATAACACGCTGCTTGAGACGCCTAAAGGTATTGATGAACATTCTACGTTTGGATTCTGGGAAGGTGTGTCCTTTGATGATAGAACCCATGCTAAAGATGATGACGCCATGTTTGGATTCTTTGATCCATTTTGCAATATTCTGCAAATCAGTTATCAATGCAGAGATGTTAGTAAATTGGTATAATTTTGATGGGAAGAAATGTGATTTACCTGTGGTACCGGTTTGGGTTTGGTAATTTGTAACCCACCAACTTCAATAATTCCGGGTACATTTGGCCTTGCACCCATGTAGGTAAAATGTGAATTGGTTAGTAATAAACTAGCGTTTTTTATAATTTGCTCAAAAGTAGGAATATCTTTACCGAAAACCTTCTGGGCAATCTTAAAATTATTCGGTTCCTGCACATAGTCATAAAGAAATACCTGTGTCAAGTCAATGATTGTGTTCTGTAATCTCTCCCAGAAGTTCATCCTGGCTCCAAAGCCTGATGTTATACTGGGAATATAAGCAGTGTTTGTTAGTTTTCCAAATTTATTGTAATACCAAGGCCATGGAACCGACGTAGTCATCAGAACCAATGGCACATTAAAATGATGAGCAAGTGGAGCGAAACAATCAGTGTGAAATGCCTCACCAACCATTAAATCATAACTTCGTTTTTCTGACATGAACGCGTGAAACGCTGGCGAATTAATCATAAATTCATTACAACTCATATTGGCGAAGGGCTTGAGCGTGAACGAACTCATTAATTTTGTTGGGAAGTTATCCATTGAGTTGCTACCTAGCATAGAGTCAATGTCCTTGAAACTGAGTATCTCACCAGAATCAGCCTTGGTGCCTAGAACGACATATTCCAAGTTGTTGGTCTTCTTGTCTGGTTTAAATGGTGTGACGAAGGTGACTTGATGACCACGTTCTGCTAGTGCTTCGGTGGTGGCCTTGAACGGAAAGTAATGACTCTTACTGCGAAGACCCATCACCACGACGATTTTTAATGATTGACACGAACAGCATAATACAGCGAGGATGAGCAATGGAAGAATGCGCATTGTAGTTGATTAAGCTGCAAGTAGCTACGCGACTCAATGACGACTCAATGATTGAAGCATGAACGAGAGTTATAAACCATCTGTATCGTAATTGTAACGGTGAAGGTCGGGTAACCAACGGTTAAGTATTGCTATTTTTTATCATCATCAACTTAAAACGTGGAAACACATGATTGAAGTGGTTCACGTCAAGGTTGACCTAAGGACATACTAATCTTGATGATTGTGCTTTTATCGAAGGTGATATTTGTTTTCTAGAACTTTGTTTTTCAAATGATGTAACAAGCGCTATTTTTAATAATAATTGATACTTAATTTTGTTAAACAAAAATTGCATGGTCATTATGCTGCCGAAAGAACGAAATTGTTAAATATTTGATAAACAAAATGAACAAAAAATAAAATCTAGATTTGCTAAAAAATATGAGTAAGACAATGGAACCTAACCTAACCTAAAATTAAGGATAACTCCAAAATAACACATGGTATTTAAAAGTTGTAAAACTTGTAAAAAGAATTTAAAAATATATTTTATTACTTTTGCTTTAGAACTGTTTCGAAGTTTATTAACTTTATTGTTCGTGGAATAAATTATGTCGGAATTTAGTGGGCAAATAACAGTACAAGTTTTTCTTTGACTTTTCTAGATGAATATTTTTTAGAAGGAGAGAGCATTAATACAGTTTTTTTTTTCGTAGAAAAAGAATTATTAGGAAATATTTGATATTTCCTAAGCAAATTGGGTTCAAACAAAGATGTATTCTGAATTTTCAAGTAACTTAAAATTTACATTTTAATAAAGTTTTTCTATTTTCCATAGTTTTCTATAAACAAGATTAAGACAAACATTCACGTAGACTTACTAATGCCGTTCAGATAAATCAGTTATAATCAAATCTCTGGAAGATATTTAACCTAAATGCTGATAGTTATTTTACTAACATTAAGATATAATATAAAACTAATCGAATTGATGATATTAACTCTGACTAAATCTACAATATAAAATTATTTTCCTACATCTTAATTTTTCTTCACCTTCTTGTTATTTCCAGCACCAACCAACAACCCCACAAGTGTACGGTACACAAATTTCGTTACATAGATAATAACAACCAACGCAGTGATAATGCACAAAGCCAAGAATCCGATGACATCCAACAGGAGGTACTGATACAAGGGCATGCCCACGGCGGCAGTGCGCATATGATGTGCACCTTTGTGCCTGGCAACATACTCGATCCAATAGATGGCTGTGTCCATCGGAGACATTGGACGATCTCTAAAGCGAGCTGAGAGTTCTTTCGCTTTAATATTAAATCTATTTGGCAATAAGAACGGAAGAAAGGGAAGTAATTAGTTGAGAGTAAAATATTTGTATTGTTTGAACTCACTGTGGGTCCAGGACGGTTGTAAGTGCATTGTAAACCATTTCCTCATCAGCTTCCCGAAAGTTGAGGACTACACCACCGCCTCCAGCTTCGAGCGCTCTGGCATTGGTGTGTTGATCGCCAAATTGTGGCATTACAACAGCTGGGACTCCACAGTGGACTGCTTCGGTTGTGCCCAGGAGACCTCCATGTGAGATGAAGGCTTTCACATTTGGATGGCCTTGAAAAAAGCGGACATGATAATGAGTTGGCGGTGTGGATATTCTAGAGTCGTTGGCTTTAGCAAAACTTAGCAACAACTAAACTGCATTGTGGCGATACAGTGTCGCATTGGGGCGGCGATTTGCCAGAAAAGATAACACCATGCCAACCAACAAAGCGCGAGAACAATGCAGATCAGCAACAAACCAGAATTACGGTATTTGTATCCGAAATCGCATGCCGCAATGTAGACAAGCTGAATTTACTCAAACTTTTCTTTGGCCACTGCTTAAGTCTACTTGTCTACTTGTGATGTATACTTCAAATACGGAAAAGCTTTAAACAATGAGGTACTCACAGAGAATGTCAAACTGTGGCATCCACTTCAGGATCATTACATTATCGGGCTTGTCGGGCATGGTCTCGTTCTCCCACTTCCACAGCACGCGTTGCTTCAGGCGACCGAAGGCTTTGAGGAAAATCTTTCGCTTCTCCTCCGGGAAGGTGTGTCCTTTGATCATGGATCCCATGCTAAAGTATATGACGCCCTCTTTGGATTCGGTTATCCATTTCTCGATGTTCTGCAAAGAGACACAACGATCAGAAAACACTCACACAGACGCAATCCTGCAGAAGGAGGTTGACCACGTCTCCGCAGCTTCTGGATTGAATACAAAAAGAGAAAAAAGGAGGAAGAATATTATCATCCCAAGATAATCTCAGCTGCTATGATATGCGTCGAGCGATGAACAATGCAAACAGATGTCCTTTTATTTCAGCAGGGTTCTAGCAAATGGGACTAGTGGTGGCATTTTTTGCCAGTGTCGACTGTTTGCTCAACGCACATCAATGTTTATCATTATTTACATATGATGACAGTGCGCCGTGCGCCAAACACATCAAACGCAAATTTAATTTCCGCATAAAAATTCTATGCATACAAATTGTTATTCATTGCGAGTTGAGGGCACATTGAATGTGATGGCTGTTATAAAATGTGTCCAATAGAGCCATGCGTATTATCTTCTCCTGGGACATTAAAAAGACATCAGGTTGATGGAAAAGTTACAGAAATCCAGGCCTAGTGAAATTTGATCCAGAACAAACAGCATATAACTATTGTGAAAGTCACCCACTTTCACAAAGGCCACCACAGTCATTGAGCACTGCGTCAATCACTTTGCACTTCCAAATAAAGACTAGTTCACA
This sequence comes from Ecitoglossa quadriceps, assembly GCA_027574925.1. NCBI lineage: Eukaryota > Metazoa > Arthropoda > Insecta > Coleoptera > Staphylinidae > Ecitoglossa > Ecitoglossa quadriceps. The sequence goes on along the minus strand of JAODGC010036122.1, from coordinate 11,221 downwards.
CTGAGTATTGTAATTATGATGGACTAGTGTCATCTATCTCAACATCCAATTAATGATATTCTGGATTTTTTTATTCCTTTCTGCATTGCTACTATCATGAGTGTAAATGAAAGTAATTTCTGTGTCCTCTCGACTCTACGTACATCCAATTTGCATAATTGCATCACACCTAATCGTATGTGTCGCACAGTGTTAAAGATGACAAGCGCAACAAATCGGATTCGCGCCTGCTTCGGTGCGCCGGGAAAAGAGCCGAATTTCCATAAATTTCGTTCGCGTATCATGCGCTGAATATTTCAGCGCGCGGCGGTGGCGGCGATGAGGGAGAAGGCGGCAGCGCGAAATTAAGTTAAGGTCCGCACATGAACGACTGACAGCTGTTGCGCATATTCTTTTCCATGTCGCCGATGTCAACGCGCCGGAAATATAATTTTTAATTTGATTGCGACACTGTCACAATGTCATCCGCCTTATTATCATCCGAACTATTATTATGCAAATGCTCAGTATTGGTAGCTTTTTAACGTCGCCAATGGGTACACCACTAGTCTTGACCACAGTGGGTATTTTGGGCAACGTCCAATATAAGCTGAAATGCGTAGTGACCAACAATAGAGTCGTGTGCTACGTGCCCACATCCTCGCATTCTCGATATCCGCACCGATAAATCGGCATGCGTAAAGAGTCGGCGGAGGGGTGGCGGCGTAAACCTAGCGGGCGGCGGTGTGTGCGAGCGTGTTTTCCGCCCGCTGCCGGAAGCCCATCGGCGTGCCGTGATCCGGGAAGGCGAGCGACGTATAAGCCGGATTGTCGGAATTGCCGAGCGCTGCGAGTTTGTGCACGGCAGGACGTAGCAGGAGCTTAGTGCAATTAGCGGCACAGAGATGAAGTGCATAATGGCCAGGAAACAATCAGCATTGAAACATTCGCAAATGTTGAGGTCAATGGGGTTGGGCGGGTTTTTACGTGAGTGTAGAAAATTTTGCAACTGATCAGAGTCCAAACCAAGGTGATAGGTGTCTTCAGTAAATGTGGAGAGTAACATTGAAGCAAGATACATATCAAGATGGGAGGAAATTTGGTTTTTGGAGATGGGATCTCTGTAGGGTGGAATTGAACTTTGGAGATCAACAGGGTACAAATTGGGAGTACGCAAAAATGGCTGAAAGAAACTGAGGAGGTAAGACAGCCCATCTTGCTCTTTGCAATTGCAACTTGGTGTTAATCAATTGTTCTAACACCTTCTGGTGCACAATGACCTAATGACACATACCTTCTCTAATGGTTCTACTTTCTTAGGAATATGAAACCCACATATCTGCACATGTCCCGGATTGAGTGCCCTTGGGGGCATCAATGAAAAATGCGTATGTTCCAAAATTAAACTTGCTTTCTCTGCAATAACCTCCAATGGAGGTAGATCCTTTCCAAATGCTTCCTTAGCCAACTCATAATCCCTCGGCTGCAGCAGATAGAAGTACATCAATTTTGAATAAGCATCCACCAACGTATTAACCATCCTCTCCAGAAAACTCATCTTCCCAGTGGTGCCCATCCACACATGTGGATTAAATGCTGGGTTAAAAGTAATCCCAAATCTATTATGAAACCAAGTGAACATTGTGGTGGTACTTAGTTGCAAGAAAGGTACTTGCAACCTATGGACCAATCCAAGGAAGCAATCCGTATTGAATGCATGCAATACCACCAGGTCAAACCGATGTGGTCGATGTCCATACGAATAACTAGTCTGATTATGATGTAGCTTGATTAGATCTTGTATTCTCTCCTCAAAGATGCCATTCTTGCATGCATCCTTGGCAAGGTCATGCACAAGGTTCACCTCCCTCATGATATTGTAATGATGCAATAGGTTTAGGTCGGTGTACTTGGCCAATGTGATGTTGTCTTTGCTCGACTGTGTGGTTGGTGGAAGGAGAACAATCTCCCACAGGTTGTCCCGCGCTTGCTGCTGAGCGGCGTAGCTAATTAACGTCACATGGTGTCCACGATCGACCAGCTCATTGATTAGTGCACTCATGAGCGCGCTGTGTGATTTGCTTTGATGTGGGAGGATGCCAAGGATGTTGTAGCACTGCACTTGTAACTGGACACTGGACGCCAATAAAAACAGCCTGAGGTACAAGTACATCTTGAGCTGCTTTCACCTGCACTGTGTCACAATGTGTGCGGAATAATGTATGAAGTAATACATTTTGTCGCGACTTATCAGTACCATACATTAATATAATGGTTACTCAACAGTTGAAACGTTTTTGTTTTTAATGTAAAACACGTATTACAAAAGTGCACATTTATTGCATTGCATTGCAACCCTAAAAAAAAATCCGAAATGTGCATACCTTTACCCGTCAAAATTCCGTGCGTGAATAATGTAAAGGAAACTAATTATTGTATTAATAGACGGTGCGTAATCGAGACAATCAATCCGGGATTGCCATTAATTAGCGGCATGATACTCCAAGCCGCCGCCGCCGTCGCCGCCGCCTTAAATAACAGAGGCATGTGGAACCAATTAATTAAATTTACCTCGGGCAGCGAACTTGTTTGGGTGCTGTGCAAGTGAATGCCTGCAATTTCGATGATCGCTGGCGAGAGCGGACGTGGTCTGGTCAATGAAAAATGCGTATTGGCTAGCATGAGACTCATATTCTGACCGAGGGTTGATAATTCGGGTAGATCATCACCGAATGCTTGCTTAGCAATGGAATAACTAGCTTGCTCCACATACTTCCAGCCCACATACTCAGTGAAGGAATAAGCTATGGTATTCCGTAGCCTTTCCAAGAAGGACATTCTATCCGAGTAGCTCATAAAGTGATTGGGAATGTATGATGGGTTGACTGGATTGGCAAAAAACGACGAAGCCCACGGCATCAAGACATGGGTGGTAATGCCAATGTGGGGTGCATTGAAATACCAAGCAAATCCAAGGAAGCAATTACTGTTAAACTGTTCAATCAATACTAAATCAAAACCAGTTGATTCCTTGAGGAACTCTTGGACCTCCGGTGTATTCAAATGTCCACAAGATAATAGTCCGTTGTGGGCAATAAACAGCACGTTGTTCACTTTTGTATGTTCCATAAATGCCTCGAAATCAAAACGGATTCGAATGCCTTCATTCGGCTTCATCACCACATCCCTAAAATTCCTCAAGGCTTTCGATTGTGGAAAGTGACTCAGCACTGTCACTTGATGCCCACGTTGGGCTAGCTGCTTCATGAGATCTTCGAAAATGAGATAGTGGCTTTTTCCCTCAAACGGAAAGATGCCAAGGATATTATAGCAGGATGCATTGCACAGAACGGATACTAAGCTGGATACATATGTGAGCACTTTTGGTATTTTCATTGTGAGTACAATGCAGGCACTGCAACTATTTCGAAAGGCTATCTAGGAATAAATGCAATCACACTTTATACAGCATTGATATGAAAACATGCTCGCGCATAACTCGGATATTCCAAATAGTTTACGAAACTACAGTTAAAGCAATCATGTTGAAATGCTTTCATAAAGTTGGCAATAAAAACAACAGCAATTGGCTTATTATTATGTTACCTTGGGTAATTTCTGGATCATTTTGTTGCTCAAATGAATCCCACCGATGTGCACTACGCTTGGCACCGTTGCTTTCGGCCGCTGCGTCGTAAAATGTTCATTGACGAGGAATAAACTCGCATTGTTTGCAATCTCATCTAACCTTGGCAAATCATCTCCAAATATATCTCTAGCTAGCTGATAGTCCTTTGGCACAACATAATAAAAATAGACAATGTTCTTCCATAAATACGCCATCGTGTTGATGACACGCTCTTGGAATGTCATCTGATCGCTATAGCCAAGGAAGATATTGCTGATGTAAGATGGATTGTCCGGTAGAGCAAACCGAGATGCAAACCAAGGTAAACATCCGGATGAGCTGATTGCAATGAAAGGTGCCTTCAGCTGATAGACTAGGCCCAGATAGCAATCCGTATTGAATGCTTCGATTAGGATCACATCAAACTTATCTCTGGATGTGACGAGTTGTTTAACTGGAGGTGACTTAAGGCCATGCTCACATGTCTCCCTAGCAATATGATGCACATTCAGAACCTCTCGAAATCTACTCATAAAACTAGAATCAATCATGTCAAAAGACATCATGTCCCCAAACGAGTAAATCTCACTGGTAAGGACTAGATTATGATAGGTGGAATTCGATCGGAAGTAACTTAAGACAGTGACATCATGACCAAGGTTAGAGAGTTGCTCCATTATGGGCTGGAAGATGATAAAGTGGGATTTGCCGAAATATGGGAAGATGCCTAGTATTCGATATGCAGTCACATTGCTGGCTACTAAACACACTGTTATTATCCATGTGAATTTCATATCAGATTTTGGTATTTAGTTGATATTAAAAGCAACACACACAATACCAGATCCAGATCTTAACTATTTGATGCACTCCGTACAACTAAACTGACTGCAAACTTTCGTTGTATTTTCGAATGCTGCTTTAAATAGTAATTGCCACGGACGAACGCGATTGGGCCTTCAGTTGGTTGTAAAAACAAGCAGTGCTAACAATAGCACCCTACTAATTTACTAAATTTGCCTAATCAGTGGTTTTGAGTTGAGACAAATGGTGCAATCTAAATCTCCTAAACCTCCTAAATAAAACCAATACAGAAACTTGCGTAAATATTACAAGATAACAAACATTTCCAACTACGCCATAAACAACGCAGTAGAGTCGGATTTCATGTCAAGGCCAGTGCAATTAACACAACTTTTCACTTTTACTTTATATCCGTACATGGCAGAGTTATAAACCAACCTTCGGTAGTGGCTTCATCACCAGATTATGCAAATGCAATCCCCCAATCTCAATCATCCCAGGCACCAGTGGCCTCGACCGGGTCAACGTAAAATGCGTATAGGTCAACATCAAGCTAACGTCCTTCGCAATTTCGTCCAAATGCACTAAATCCTGTCCGAACTTCGCCCTAGCTGCAGCATTGCCCGGCACGTCAATTAAATAATGTTCAATCACTTTCGTTCCAAAGTACAGTATCGTATTAACCACTCGTTCATAATAACTCATCTTGTCGGAGAAGCCAATGAAGTGATTAGAAATATAAGCTGGATTATCGCTGTTCCCAATTCGTGTATTGGACCAGGGCATTATGATATGAGAGGTGATCCCAATAAACGGCACATTGAGATGGCGGGCTAAGGGAAGGAAGCAGTCGGTAACAAAGAACTCAGTGATCATCAAGTCAAAGTTCCCCTTGAGATTTTTAGTCTTGAGGAATGTATCAAAGTTGGGATGGTTTAGTTTGTCACAGGTTTCCGCACCAAGGCCAGCTACACCCATGATCTGGGACCAAAAGTTTCCACTGAGGAAACCCTCGAGGTCTATTACATTCTCCGAGAAACTCTCTTTGGCAGCGACGGAGATATCAGTATAATTCCTCATTGGGTTCTTTAGCGGATAGTGGCTGATTACGGTGATTTCATGACCTCTTTGCGCTAATTCCTGCAGGATCGGACGGAAGACTTGGAAGTGGGAGTGGCCGGCGTAGGGAAACACACCGAGGATTCGAGTACTACCCACAGTTGATACTGTAATTGTTAACAACAGCATAGCACTTAAATTGCACATCTTCATTAGAGAAACCGAATGCTGTTTCAAGGTGACATTGAAAATCAGTTGCATAATAGGAGCATGCGTCGAAATGTCAGTCATGGAATGCTGTTTAAATTTGGAGAGCCCGCACGAGATAAGTCAGACTAGTTGCCACGATCACTTAACAATCAACTACTTTTCACTATTGCTTTAACAAACCGAATGCCGCAATTATATATACACGACTGCGATGTATTACGAGTTGCTAAGGTCGCTTTTCGAAGCTGTGTATGGAAGGATGGATGGTATCATGCATCGCTTGGCTTCGTGCAGTGAAATAAAGCATTCCACACTATCACACACACACACCCACATTTGATTCGATGCAGTAAGAAATCAAGAGTGCACTTTTTTTATACAGGTCGAGTCTAATTCGGATGTCCTTCACAATGGCAATTTGGGATAATTATAGCAATGTACTTTGTACGGCTATTAATTGAATTGTTTTCATAAATGACGGGGCGATTTTAACGAATGAGTTGCATTATTTACGCTCAAGTGCAACTCATGGAGAAGAACAACACTAAGCAGGGGCACGACCGTTTTACATCTCATGCATAAACAATGCGTAGCTGTGTCGTTAAACGGCATCGTAGGTATAAATATTAATATTTACTTGTTGAGTGTAGTCGTGTTGAATAACCTTGACGATTTGCTAGCTAATTAACTAACAATTTGTTCCTGAGTGCATTAAGGCAGGCATTTCTAATCGAAATGGTTATAGTAGTGATTACTGTTTTGTCTGAAATATTTTCAGATAACAACGTCATTCTAGGGTCCCAAGTAATAGATCCAATTTTAGGTTAAATCAATGTTGAGCAATATGATTTTAGTTTGCTTGTTTACATTATGATTGGTGGTGGTTTGTTTTATCTATCACATGATTTACTCAGATTTCTAGAATCCCAAATACATTTCATAAACAAATCATTTAATTGTTTATGAAAAAAATTACCTACAAATAACCAATTTTAGAGTTATTAATATTTGTTCAGAGATGATGCTTCAGCATCTTTATTCATAAGTTCATATCGATTGATAACTCTAGCATGAGTTCATTTATAGATTAAATGTAATTTAGATCAACTTTACATCAGTCATTACTGACTTATGTCAAGTAAACAACAAAGTATAATGTTACTTTGGTTGCCTATATTATCACTCACCTGTGGAACCGCTTTAACGTCCCCCAGGTGTATCCCGCCGATTTCAATCACGCCCGGCACATTAGGTCTTGCACCAGTCAGCGAGAAATGCGAATTTGTCAGTAAAACACTCACGTTCCTCACAATATCCCCTAAACTATGAATATTGTTACCGAAAAATTTCCTCGAAGTCTTAGCATTGCTCGGTTCTTGCACATAATCATAATATAGCACATGCACAATGTCAATCACTGCATTCTGCATCCTCTGCCAGAAGGTCATTTTGGAATTGCAGCCTGACATCACAGTGGGCACATATGCAGGATTGGTAGGCTGGCCAAATTTAGAATTGTACCATGGTAAGGGTACGGAGGCAGTCAGCAAAACAAGAGGTGCTTTGTAGAAATCAGCAAAAGCCGCAAAGCAATCTGTATGAAATGCTTCGCCAATCACCAGATCAAAACTGCGATTGTCTGCTTTGAGATCGTGCAGTTGCTTAGAGTTTAAGAGATAATCGTTACAGGTTTGTTTCGAAAGGTGGGCAAAATCCCAGACGCTAGTAATTTTTGCAACGAAATCTTCCGCTGATCGGTTCCCATTCATTACGTCGAGGTCTTCAAAACTGAAGCGTTCAGTAAGAGCATTGTTTATAGAGTCTAATGTGATGTATTCCAGGTTTTTAATGGGGCTTTTCAAATTAAAAAGACTGATGAAGGTGACTAGGTGCCCACGTGTTGCCAATCCTTCAGTGATGGCTTTAAACGGAAAATAATGGCTTCGACTATACAGAGGCATTATTGTGAGAATCTTTAACGAGTTGGCAATGCACCATACTGATAGCAAGATTAAACTAATTTCAACTTTCATGTTGGTAAGATGTTTAGACGAGAAGCTACTATGTCGTACTGATTTAACAAATCAAAGCTGTTTTCCAACAACTGTTTCTATATTAATAAAAACATGCTTTGCTTAGCCTAGTAAACTCGATTGGAAATGATTGATAATGGTATTTGTAATGCACATCGGAAAATAGATAACTTTGAAACGACTTCCAACTCACCTTTGGTAGTGCTCTATTCGGAATCAAATGAATACCCCCGACCTCAATTATTCCCGGCACATTGGGTCGTGCACCCATAATAGTAAAATGTGAATTTGCCAATAAAACACTTGCATTCCTTGCTATCTGCCAAGGCTCTGGAATGCCCTCCCCAAAGTATTGCTTTGCCCACTCAGAATTTCTCGGTTCTTGCAGATAGTCGAAATAGAATAGCATAAAGATATCAATTATAACATTCTGCATTCGTTCCCAGAATGTCATTGGTGCAGCATAGGCCGACTTACAATTCGGGATATACGACGGATTGGCAGGTTGGCCCATTCGGTACTGATACCAAGGCAGTGGGGCTGAAGCACTGTAGAGAATCAAAGGCACGTCAAAATGGGTAGCAAATGGCAAGTAACAATCAGTTGTAAATGCTTCAGCTATGACCAAATCGTAGTGGTTTTTCTTCCTGAGAAATTGATGTAAAACATCCGAATTGAGGTAGTGACCACATGTCAGATTCGATATCGTCTTGAATTTAAAAATACTCAAGGTCTTATACATCAAGGAATCCATGCTCAAGGAATCTGTATCAAAATCGATCTGTTCTCCGATATCCAAAAAATCAGCGAGTTTCAACGAAATATATTTGAGGTTTTTGATTGGGGTTTGAGCTTCAAAGGGAGCAATGAACGTCACCTCGTGACCACGTTTCGCTAAGGTTTCTATCAACGGCCGGAACGCATTATAATGGCTTTGGCCATACACGGGCATCACAGTGAGAATCTTCAAGGAGATGCAAGTATTCCATTGGGAAATCACCAAAAGGCACACAAGTTGAAAAAATATTATGGACGTCATTTTAATGGTGTAGTAGCACATTGACTAACATGATTTGGGATTGCTAATGTACTTATATTATAGATAAGACACTCACCTCTGGTATCACAAGCTTTTGTTTGCTTGGAATATGAATCCCACCTATTTCTATTACACTTGGTACTAGTGGTCTTGACGACGTCAGAGTGAAATGAGTGTTGAGCATTAAAAGCGAAGCTTCTTCAACCGTCTTTCCTATATCGGTCAAATTCTCTCCGAAGAATCTTCGTACATAGTTAAAATTGCGTGGTTCTTGTATGTAATCAAAGTAGTAATTATGCACCATAGAAAATAATACATTCTGCACTCTTTGGATGAAATTCATCTTGCTGCTGAATCCCGAGCTTGTAATTGGGATATAAGCTGGATTAGATGAGAGGCCAAATTCTTCGTGATACCAAATAAATGGGATTGTCGTGGAGTATGCAATAAGAGGTGCCTTGTACTTTTGCACAAATGGCATGAAGCAATTGGTGTGGAAAGCCTCAGCTATGACCAAATCATAGGACCTTTTCTGGGCAGCAAATTCGTACATTATTGAGGAGTGTAGGAAATGCAGACAAGTGATTTTGGAGTAGTCTTGGAAGATGAATACTGCGGTGAGTTTGGAGTAGAAATCATTATAGGCATATTTGCCAAACATATTATTAAGATCAGTAAAGCTAAAATGGGCGTTGACTTCATTTACAAACGGGTCACTCTTGCTCCCATTATGCGCAAACGGAAGGGTGATGAATTCTAGATTAGGAAGAGGCTTTCGCGGGGCGAATGGAGAAACAAACGTAATGTGGTGACCACGCTTTGCTAGCTCCTCGATGAGGGGTTTTATACCGAAGTAATGACTTTGACATGGTACTGGTAACAACACTAAGATTTTTAACGAATGCACTAGTGCAGAACACAGCGTAAGATGCAGAATTATCGCGAGTAGCTTTCGAGGTGTCATTGCAAGAAGCAGATTAAACGAATTACTGAGGAGGTATGCTGCTTTGGAATAAACTACTTAGTCCAAAGTTTTTTGTGTTTTAAAGGTACTTACCGAAAGCGGTAGGGATTATCGCTTTTTGCACGTCTATAATTAAATAAAATTATACAAAACTGGGTAATTACCTCTTTGTTATGTGTATTTGTAATACACACATAACTGTTATATATGTTCATTTATAATTATATCTTGCTATCACTATTACCACCAGAATATTTGTTATAATATGCCGATAATATGCATAGCTGATATTTTTAACCTCAATATATTGCATTCTGCAAGATAAGATAAAGTATGGTAACGATAACTGCAATGATTTGCATTTATTTCGAATTAGGCGCAGTATTCTAATTGAACTAAAATGATTACTAATACATTCTAAACAAAACTAAAATTCCAGAAGAAATTACGTAGAAAAATAATAATCTATGTTTATAATTACTCCAATTATATGTTTTTTTTTTCAGTAGCCTGCTTGAATAAGGTCAAAGGTCCATAAGTATATTTCATGCAATTGTGATTAAAACAATAAACTAATTTAAAAGAATTGATGTGCATATACTCTTTCAAATTACTATTTGACTTCTATTTATTATATTTTTAACGCTGCAACATATTCATAACCATATTCTGTGTCTAATATACAATGGATTGATAAGTAAAACAAGCAGCAAATAAATGCCAAATATTACCAGTATATATTTCAGTGTTATTTAGAATCAAAGGTAGTATTGGCGAAATATTGATCAATGTCTAAGTAACTAAAGAAAGGTTTAAGTCTATCTAGATTCTGAAACTTGATGTGGTAGATGTTATTGTTACATGTTGCAAATACAATGCATGTATTTGTAGTAAAATTTTGTGTTTTCTTCAAAAAGTTTATATCAATTTCTAATTCTGAGAAAGAACATGTGACATAAGAAGGATTGTAAGGCAAACCAATTGCAGAAGCTAGATAAGCTAGTTTATTCTGAATCTTGTATAGTTTACAGTTTCAATAATTATGTAGCATTCTACAGTTTGCATGCGATGTTTGGTTAGGCATAAAAAACTTGATGATTAGAACTTGCTATTTTTTAGCGTATTGAGGTAGCGAGTTGGTTATGCTACTACTGCCATCTTCAAAAGAGTAGTACTAGTTATAGAACATTATGAAACGTATTCCTTGCGCTAGCTTGCATTCATCCTCACCTTTCATTTCAAAATGTATGACTCCTTGGGTACTTTCTGGATCCTAACTTACTGTTTCTGAATCTTTTAATATTCTAGATGCATCCATTATTAATGTGGAAACACAAATACATTTTTCTGGATACCAACACGTCAAAATTTTTTTCTGAGTCAGCTGGTAATGGTTCTGCATCCTCTATGTATTTATATATTTGATAGAAGTTAAATACAACAATAAATTTAAACTTACCACTGGCAGAGGCATAACCTTGCCAATATGTATCCCACCAATTTCT
>JAODGC010036011.1:39946-70480 GCA_027574925.1 Ecitoglossa quadriceps | reverse complement strand
CCACCACCTATTGCCTTGCTACCTTCGGACTGGCCTGCTCAAAGTCCAATGGAGCCGCCATTTTCCAAAACAATTCGAGCACTAAACCCTAACGAAAAACTAGCACTTGACCTACCGCCGATTGCCATGCTACCAATTCCACCAATAAGCCTTCTGTCTCCGGGGTGGCCTGCTAAAGATCGGTTGGTGCCTTTTAAAACAATGGCGGTACAAGATCCTATCGGAAGATCCCCGCAACCTCTCCCAGGTATGTCGCAGTCTCCAAGATATAAGTACGTGATGAGAAAAATGCACGCCCATCTAATGAGCGAATCGGAAAGGATGATGCAGTATGTGAAAGAAGTATTGGATCAAATCGGTGAGCTGGCCTCAAATAATTCGCCCGCCTCCATATCAAAATCATCAGCTAAATAAACTATCTAAATAACATATTTACTAAAAAATGAAAATTTTATTCATTAATAAAAACGTCTCATTTCTTTCAGTCGCAATGCGTGTGATAGCCGATTAATAAATCTCAAAACCATCATGCGTCCTTTAAATCTACGCCTCGTCTACCTTTCTTAATATTCTGCGTGAAAACCAAACACATAAAACGAAAATGATTGCGCTGAGAAAATTTGCATGGGCGTGAAATTAAAAACGAATTAAAATTAATCAAAAAATGCGAGCTCGGGTGTAAAAATAAAAGGTGCCCATTGGCCGCGATGAACAAACTTAAAATAAACTAATCATACAACGCTAGAGCATATATCGTGGTCGTTGATAGTGTGTAATCATAATCATACGCGCCCATGTGGCATGCGTGCGGATAGAATTGTTTAATATGATTTGTACGTGTGTGTAATACAAAAAATTACATACATAAAGAAGGCAAAATATTTCGCAACAAATTCCACCATTCACAAATTACTGGAGAGACACAAGTCATTCTGGTATTTTTTTATCAATTATCAAATTCATTCATTACATTTATATCATTAGTTTGTCAAAAATTCAATCAATTAAAAAACCTATGAGGAGGAAACAACTAAATCGAACAATAAATAAGTTTATCCAAGGAGAAATCACACGACTATCTGTGGAATGAGATGCGTTTGATTCCTGTTTCGTTCGAGAATCGCAACTCCTCCGTCGGGCGGGCCGTTCTCGGCCCCGCCAGCATAAATTAAAATCGTTGCGAATTCGGTATACAGAATTAGTTTTGCACAGGTACAATCGCACGTCCGCTGGGACCACACGCCCCGTGCGCTTGATAATGCCGCACGGGATGGAGAATGTCCCACTGGGCTGCGAGCCCGCCCCGTCATTATTACCATTAATTAAGTAGTAAATTTTGTTATAACTTGTTTAGCTTATTGCCTTTCCGTAAATATATAGTATATAAATAATCTGCATATATACCTATATATGATGTATCATCTGTAACCGACAGACGCCACGCATGCGCACATCACGCTGCGCGCCCTTCCTGCTCGCCACCAAAATGTGAGTGAAATGTGTTTGTTGTGTGGTAGCTGCGTGTTCTCCATTTGTGATGACTCGTCTATTGTTGCCCTTATCCGCCGGCCCATCCAATGCGATGCTGCTTTCCGGCGTGTGCTGCTGTTTGAGGTTGTGGTCGAACGCCGCATTTGTACAAGTAAAACAGCAGAGGGTGTTCGTTTACAATCGTCGAAAAATTACTTCGTATATCCTGACATAGCGTACTGACATCGTGACACAAAACTTAATCTAATTTATACCTATTTTTACATAAAATGGACATTTTTACAAACCAAAGAGATACGTAGTAATAATTAATAAGTTAGAGTCCGCGCGGTTACTATGATAACGCACGAGCCGATGCGTGGAGCGTCGCTGATGATGGCGGCAGCGCAGACCCCGCTCGCTCCTCTCTCTCCGCCTCCACTGCGACAGGTTACGCGCATCGGCTCGTATTACACTTGATAGTTCCACACTTTCACCACCTTGTTTTGCGTGTTGTTGTTGTTGGTTGGATGTCAATTAATAGTTGTTACAATTACTTTATAATATTTCTTGGCTGTTTCTTGCTTTGTGTTGTTAATTATTTGTCGTCTAGTCTTATTCTATTATTCATCGTCCTCTTCGTCCACACCTTCCTCGCCCTCAACATCTTCCTCATCATCCTCTGCAAGCAAAATGTTAGTGTAAGCTAAACCACAATGGCCAACCCGAATAATTCTATTACCTTCGCCATCAAGGTCATCGTCATCACCCTCTGGAATATCCTCCTCCTCAACCTCGTCTTCACAATCGGCACCCTCCTCTTCTTCCTCCGCTAAGTCTTCGTGATCGGAACCAGCGCCATTCTCCTCTTTCTTTTGCTTTTTCGTGTAGTCAGTTTTGTCCTAGAAAAAAAAACAAAATTAAGTAATATGAAACAATTGCGATTAATCTCTATTAATAGCATTTGAACGATCGTCATGCGCGAGTTGCGTGAAGAAAAAGGGCAAGCACCGCGGAGCGCGCTTCCGGTACACAGGTGCCATCGTTCTCAACGCACTCGCGTCGCGTGCGTACGCTCACAATCCACAATCCGGCAAAGCGCAGCAGGTTAACGCAGATTGTCTCTTTCTGTCCCACCGTCCGCTCAAAGCATCAACACGCCTGACGCGATTCCTCTCTACCCGTCCCTGTCCTCACCTTCGCCCATAATCCTTTCTCTTTACCCGCGCCATGCTAACGTTGCTTCCCAACTCTCTATAGCAAATATGGCGCGTGCAGCTGTGCGTCGAACAAGCGGACCCCACACCCTCCAGCCCCAGCTAGCAAAGGGTGTATTATGATTTTGCGTATGCGATTACAAGCAGCGAGTGCACGACGAGGAGCGCAATAAGCGCGGGAAGCTACCAAAACCTCTCAAACAAAGGCACCGAGAGGACCCTCACCCTCTCAAACGCTACCCAACATAATGACCTACAGCGCAGCAAAAAGAGATTAACCTACGCTTCAAAGACGCATGATACTCAATTCATGCATTGAACGGTGTTGCGCCGCTAGTTATATGAGGAAAAATCTCCCGGGAAACAATTTCGAAATAGTTGCGAACAGTTTGGACGCCTTGTGGAGTGGAGTGTCGTACATGCTTGTACGCAGTGCATGCAAGCAATTGATATCGGAGACCCAGGCTGGCAGCGAGCAAGTCCTTGGCTACTACGGTTGCAATAAACGACTAGCTGCCTCATTCTTGCTCAGATAAACCGATCCGCGGGCCCAACATCACGCTAGACGCAACTCGAAAGCCAACCAGCATTAGAATACGTGAGACGGGGACCATACCAGTCACTTGTCAAGGAGAGAAAGTGGGAAAGCGACAAAGCCTCGCAGCTCAAAGCATCATGTAAGGTTTCAAGCACTGCGTCCTCCCGCGACGCTCCACAGACCAACACGTCGCCGTAACGCCCGTTTGTTTTTGGCGCCCATTTCGAACGCACGAATATTTGCGCCCGTGATGATAAAAACGATAACTCTATAAAAGCAGGTCAACATTGCTGCCTGTTACTGAGATGAGTCCAACTTTTTCAAACTAAGCAATCAGCGCCCTCTAAAAAACATTTACTCGATGAGTAATTGCACATGTTTTGATTTACTTCTGTTTTGAGTGAGATGTTAATTAGCAAGCAATTTTCAGTATTGATGATGCTTGGGAGTTTATTGGAAAGCGAGAAAATGCTATTGATTTCGCCATCTTGGACCCACGCTATAGCTGGACGGGAGCACAATGGCGGGACAAGCAGAGCGCGCGTATCCACGCGCCGCGCGAGCGCCATGCCGCTTGTAAGCCGCGTCATGCCGGATTTTGCACGACGTCGTCCAGCGTTGTTTACATCGTCGTTTTCGCAACGCACCCAAACAAAACACGGCGTGCGTGCTTACAACAACGGTGAGCTTGCTATTTGTTGCAAGAAACAAGCGCCAAGCGGTGTAAACATTTCACATGGCGACGCAGGCGAATGCCATGAAGCTCTGAGCACATGCACGCTATGCTCATCCATGCTTTACGCTCCGAAAGCACACGCTGAAAACTCGCGCCTCCGCTTACTGAATACATGCACCACACGTGCACCGTTAACCCGCCATGGCAATTAGTCGAATCCGCCAAGAAAAATCCATTTGATTTCCCCGAAAAGCATTCTACAGTTGACTTCACACTCCTGCGTATCAAGCAAAGCCACGCTGCGGCGATGCACGTTTAATCTCCATATTTTTAACCATGCAATGCTGACGAATTGCTCCTTTAGGCTGCCGCATACTTTTCCAGCAGCATTCGCTCGGAAAAGCCAAGCACGCCAGGAGACAAATGCCAAGACTTGAGGAAAAAAAATGAACGCTAGTTCTGATAGAAAATGGGTACTCACTTCTGCCGCCCGCTTGGTGCCCTTGATTTCGCACTTCGTGTCCTTTTCGCTGTCGATGGCGTCCACTACAACTTCGTTATTCTCCTTGGTGCTCATTTTGTTTATTATTTATTGGGTATACGTTGAGATTTATCGCGTCTAATGAAGTGACGTCCACTGATGCTGAACTCACTACTGACCGGCGAAATGCAAGCCAAGTTCAAAAATTAATATGGCGCCCTTCTTGCCGACCTATGACGGGAGGTAACGAACAACCGGCTTTTTACTCATACCCAACATAATAATATTTCAATGATTGCTATGATTCTGCATAATTTTTGAAGTATATTAATATAGAAGTTATTAAAATCGTACAGGGGAATCGTGAGATATTAATTATTAAATGTTAGACATGAGGGGTTTGAGAGTATCATGAGAGCCGAAGCGAGATTAAGGCTGAGTTGCTATAATGCGCTCGCCAGAGTGCGCTAATTTAAATGTTGAATTTAAAATAAACAAGAAAAATCGCAAAATTTTAAACTGTGTATGTAGATAAATAATTAATATTATCTGAACATGATAGAAATATAGCTTCCAGTGAGTAGAAGCTTGATTAAGAAATTTCAATTGCTTTTATGGAAGAAAAATTAAGGTTAATCAAAATATATCAAACAGTGCTCGCGATGATCATATAATTTTTAATATTTAATTAATTAATTAAAATTAAGATTAATTGGTAAAAACTAAACGTAAAAACTTGTGACTAACGTTCAAAACAAATGCAAAACATTTCTATTTTCAAAGTTAGCTTTTAATTCAGGTACACACTCTAGAGGGCACTCGAATCAATTCCGGCACACTCGGTGACATCTGCATACATCTCTCTCACGCGCACTCTTTCTAAACGAAGACGTAGCAATGGTGAGTTGTTTTCACCGAAAATTTCAGAAATCCGCTATCATCTACCCAATCATTTAATTTGCGCCGATGCAACTGGATTTCTTCACAAGATGGTTGTTTATTTTACAATTCCCGAACGAGATTTCAACCAAATGTCCAGAAATTCCCATTATTTACCTTTGTGGTTAAGTGTGTATGTCACGAATCTAATATTTTTATGCTCTTAGGTGAATGTGCCGAAATTGCGTCGCACCTTTTGCAAGAAATGCAAGGTGCACAAGCCTCATAAAGTCACCCAATATAAGAAATCCAAGGAAAGGCACGCGTCTCAAGGTAGAAGGCGCTACGACCGAAAACAACAAGGGTTTGGTGGTCAGACCAAACCTATCTTCCGTAAGAAGGTGAGAAATTGACGTTATTGTAGAATTGCAATAGGCCTTTTGTATTGCACAATTAGGACATAGTGCTTGCTATGTTAACAAAAGAAGTGGAGGCTACTATTTTCTTTGATTTTATTAGGCTAAAACTACCAAGAAAATTGTGCTGCGAATGGAATGCTCTGACTGCAAGTTCCGAAAACAAATTCCTCTGAAGAGGTGCAAACACTTTGAGCTTGGTGGTGACAAGAAGCGCAAGGGACAAATGATTCAATTCTAAGTATGTTAAATAAGATAATACCTTTGTATTTATAAGAATAAATGCAAAAATTATAATTGCTTTGTGGGTTTATTGTAAAACTGGTTTGTTGATTTTTATCCTGGTATTACTGCATTTGGATTGCTAAAGCATAAGAAGAATTAAGTTATTCACTCCTTTTGGGTGAAGTGACACTATTTTACTTGAATTTCTTAAATGATGCAACCAAAGGGAAAGAATGTTGGATAACTTACTCTAATATTTGTGGATCTACACCTTCAATAGCCATTTGTATCTTCACAGCCTCAGCTTGGACTCCTACTTGGTACATTTTAAAAAACTTTGCAAATCTTGGGTCAGCACTTGCTTTTATTCTGTCACTCTGTGAATTGTTGTTTTCCTCTTCATGTGCATCTTCATTCTGCTGTTCGTCATCGCCATTTACTGTGGATTCTGGTTCATCTACTTCAGGTAGATCAACTGTGACTGCTGTGGGTTTACTTGTAACACTGCTCAAGTCAGGAATGCTTGATAACTTTAAATGTTCAACAGATACAAAGCAAATAGTGATGCAACATAAAACAAGTAGATTAATAATTACACAAGATATTTACCTGGGATTCTAATATCAATAAAGATGCTTCAACTTTCTGTAATTTGTACTCAACTTGCATCAAACGTGCCTCACAGGACGACGCAAAATCATTCAAAAATGATACAGTCCTCAAGAGGAAGTGATTAACAAAAGCAATTGTACGCTTTTGATGGATTGGTTGAATCTGCCCCAAAAATGGTTACACATGGTTACAAAATATAAAGCAGGACTTTATTTTGAGCTAATTCGCAATCTTTGAATATTTATTTGTGCAAAACAAAAGCAGTTTGTTGACTAGAAACGAATACAAAATAGCTGCAGAATTAGCAAAATTGGTTGATGTAGACACCAAGCTTGAAATGAGATAACGTACCGAATTATAGTCGACATTGGGTGATATTTGGGGAATATCGTCTACTTCCATGATAACACCGACTAATTTGTGGGTATTACTCGATTGAATTGCATTATTGGCGTTATTACTGTAGCTGCATTACTTTATTCTATTTATAGTGGATCATCATCAGCTGCCAAATGCAAACGAGCCAAATGTTTGTGCGGTGTTTTGCTAGAGGTCGCTGCCTCGCTGTGAGTTTAAAAAAAGGCAGCAAATATTTGGAAACTAATACAACAAAAACAAAATTAAAATCAGAACAAACAAGGCATAATGTAATATTTTGCAAGGAATCAATAATATACAGCATATTTTATATATAACAATATATTTATAACTTTAAAATACCTCTAGTTATTGTAAATTCCTTATTAACATCATTAACATCAATTTATTTCCATTAGCATCACAGTAATTCAATGGGCACTAAACATAACTTATCGTGGCCTTAACCATATATCATGACAAATTTCTAATTTATTGCTGTGACGTATTGAAGAACTTCTCGTACTCATTATTCGCCAACCGACTCAAACTATCAGTGGTCATCGGCTCAGAAATATTGAGCTCCCTAGTAAAGTTATCACTCAAAGCTTGAGTATCATCGGGAGCAATATTGTACTGTGCTAGATCTGCCGAGTTAAGTAGAGGAAGCCCACTGTTGGAGTCAACGCTCATTGCAGCTTCAACCTGCACTGGTTGGTCCGCAACTGCTTGCTGTACTTGTCCCATGAGAGGTGACACCTGCGCCGGTGGACCCATTTGAGTCACTTGCCATTGGGGATCTGGTTGGAGGAGGTCGTTTGCTTGTGGTGGGTAGTAAGGTTGTGGGATGTTTGCCCCGCAGATTGGACCTGGGTAGTAGCCAGGGGAAGTGGATGCAGCGTACTGGGGACTATGTCCGGCGTAGACTGGAGAGACATATGGTTGAGCATCTAAGAAGAAATTTTTTTATTTAGTAGCGGAGTACAGTAGGAGCACCTCAGAGGGATGTTGAAGAGATACAGCAACTTACCCAAAGGTTCCTCTTTAATTTCTAACTGGCAATTGTTAATTATATTATAGGGTTGATCTAGAAACAAACAAAACGCAATTAGTCATTAGTCAATTCATCCATGAATATACTACAGACTCGTTATGGTTATAAATCAAGCAAAAGCAATTAGTAAAAGCTCAATCTATGAAAACAAACTGAAACTCAATCAAAATACAACGTTTAAACCTGTTTTTCTAACCTTTCCTGAGATCCACAGTGATACTATGCTGCTGTTCCAAGAGAAAAATAGGAATCATTCAGCAAAGTTCATAAATTATAAACGTATGAGTTTATTTCCATACATTACAAACAGTATCAATCATTTCTTGTCCTTATCCTTAACTTGTCACCATCATCAACATTTGATTATAAAGTAACCTAGTTTATAACAAATTCCCCTAGTGTTTTTCTTTGGAAAAAAAAAACAAGAAAACAATCCGTTATTGACCCTTAACTCGCATTAAAACCTTGTAACTTTAATCAACACCCCTCCCAGCATAGTCATTCATTTAAATGGATTTAAAAACCAGAGCAAAGAGAGAAAAACGTCACAGTCACCAATAACTACACAAATATAGAAAATTGCTCAAAATTGAAAACGTTGTAGATGTTTAGCACCACATACTTGTCCTAAGACAATAAAGCTCATTTTAAAGTAGTCACAATTTCACAGTAAAAATGCAAAATAACTCCCACCACCTAAAAAAACATTCAATAGAAACAAGTATCAAGTAAAAATACAAATATTTCGTGTATCAAGATAATAATACGTTTAAAAATTGTCCCTAAACGTCCCAAAAGCAGAAATTCGGCTGCCTATCAACTATTCCTTGACTCCCATCAGCCTTCCCTATCCAGCCCCTTTTGCCCTTCACCCCCAAATTTGAAATAAAGTCAACTTACTATTGGGCACCTGCTCCTGCAACGGCCTTATTAAACTAATATTCGGTTCCGATTCTAGTTTTCGTTTGCGCTTTAAACCTAGAATCAGACAATGAAAACAGTTGAACAACAGCACCAATAATGCACATTCTTTCGAAATAATTGAAAGAAGTCGAATAAATAAATACAATGCATGACAACACGATTAAAATGAACCCAAAACAATTGGTTATGTCTTTGTCGGAAATACTTTTCCTCCTTCTACGGAGGCATAATACGCTGACATTTCGTCAAATTCGCTCTGAGTCGCGTGAGGAGCCATTGCTGTATACAACGCATAATGTTCTGCTTCTGTCAAGTCCAGATTCATGTTAAAATCATCATCACCTTCATCCATGCCGAAGCGAACACTGTTCCTCACCTCCTCCACCTGATTGTTATTGCGATTGTTTATATTCATGTCCTGGACATCATTGTCTTTGCTTTTCAAAGAGTCGACAGTGAGATTAAGGTCGTTTAAGTGATGCAGGTCATTTAGATCACTCTGATCGTTACTAGCATCTTTTAAGGGGATTCTATAGCTTAAGTTGGACTTATTAGAGGCGTTACTAGGAGTCCTGTTCAGACTTACATTGGACACTTGCAACTTGGAGCTTGCAAAAGAGCTAATAGATTCTCTTTTAGACCCAGGATTAAGAGAATGCTGGGATTGTGCAGTAATCATAAGGTCTTGCTTTCTACTAAATAATTTTGAGAAGAAACCACGTTTCTTGGGATTAGGGAGGGTTGAGGTGTTGTAATGCGAGGTAGGTTTAGGAGGGAGAGCTTTAACTGGAGCTAAGTTATTCTGAGACCTTGAGAGCATACTACCAGAACGGGATAAAGAAATAGGAGTGGTTGATGTTGTACACAGAATATCAACAGCCTCCTGGGAAGATAAAGGAATTGTTTCCACCATTGCAATGGTACCAGGGTCATCAATATCGGTTTCAATTACTTTTCTGGTTCTCTTAGGTGGTAATGGAGGTAGAGCCTCGATTGCATCATCAGAGACAATTTCAACGGGTGGTTGGATAGAAGTGGACGTGTTGTGAGTTTGCAGGAGTTTGATATTTTGGCCGGTTTTATGAAGGTCTATGATTGGTGCGTTTGGATTTATAATGACATCCTCATATTTATCATTCAAACCAATGTCAATTTCGACCAAAGCAAGAGGATTTTTGAATGCCATTTGCAGTGAACTGTATGTCTTAGAATCATCAAAAGATTCTTGTTCAATTAGGGTATTGTCCAGAGTGGGAGACAGTTTATTTTGAGCATCAATTTCTGCAATTCTTTTCTGGTTATCAGAGTAGATCTCGTCTAGTTCCACAACTTCTCTAATTACGTCTTCCTCAGTACACATTTCAGTGTTAGAAGTAAGATCCTGAGCTGGTAGTGAATCAACCTGATCTATTTGACCAACTGGTTCATAATTATGGGTTATTTCAACTTCAGTTACCTCTATTACATCTGCATTACTAACTTCAGTTGGGCTTTCATTATGTTTATTTTGATTTGTTTCCTGGACTTGTTTCTCTACTTTCGGAGACATTTTACTCTTTTTAATCTCCCCGTATTCCGGTTCTGGCGTTGTAGTGAGGCTGGACTTCTCCACATTACCAACCAGCTTTTCCAAGTTGGAAAGCTGTCGTTTGCGGATTGCCTCAGCATCAGTAGCAAGTGCCGAATTGAACAATTCATACGCATTCGTCTTCTTGTAGTTGCGGCGCGCGGGCCAGAAAGAAGGCCTACCTGAATCCAGCGGCAGTAGATCAAACGGTAGCGGTTCAGAGCAAGCACCATCTGATGGTCGCCTAAGTTGGATGTTAACTCTGATTGGTTCAGTGACATCTACTGTTTTGTACCGAGGAGTGCGGAACCAGATGGCTGTTTGTTTGTGGACTTGGGCGGGTTGGAAGTCTCCTTTGGCCTCCCACGTCACTTGACCATTGATTTCTTCAAAGAAACGGACTTCGATGTCTTCCTTTGTAACCTGGGATTTGATAAAACATTTTAGGGATATAGGATTAGCAGTGTTTTAGTTAAAATACCTTCTCACAGAGCAATATGATATCTTTCTTGCCCCCACCTACGCAACTAACGCAATCTGATAACTTGACTATCGTTAAGTCACACATTGCTTTCTTGTCATAAATTGGGTCACTGACAACTGGGTCCAAAGCAACAGAGTATTTACTGTCGCCTTTAGTAACATTGGGGATGTACACCTGGAAGCATAATCTCACCACGTTGAGGTCTATCGATGTAGGTTGATTTTTGTGTCCAAAACCAGCTATATACAACATGGCATTCATTAAAATCCTATTTTAATCATTGCAAACGACTCCAACTTACTTTGGAAAGGATCAATCTTAAACTTTTGTCTTTCCTCTAAATTCTCAGCAATATCCCTCTTTTTCACACATTGAATACCCAAATTTGAGAATGTCACAGACATGGTATCCTGTGGGAATTCAATTGTGCAGACTCCTTTCTTACAACCTTCTCTTCCAACTAAATTGTGAGGATGTGGCCTATAAGGTTGGTCCTTTGTTACGCAACTGACCAGTACTACTGCAGGCCCTTTATATCCGCACACTTGGATTGATGGGAAGGTCTTATTTTCATTGGTGCTGTTTGCTCCTGGGATGGATCCAGCTGAACGGCCTTCGCATTGATACCGAAAACGTAGAGATTTCGAAGCTGGTTGCTCCACGATGCGTACGTAGGGTTTCGCCATGTTTTGGGGAGGTGACCGGCTTGCGGTTACTTGAGGTGTGTGTAGTGAAGGAGATCCTAGCTCTGTTTGGATAGCTGCAACTATGAAACAAACAATCATATAAATTGTCCCAAATTGACTAAGTCATTGAGGAAAATTTTAGGGTAACTAAATTTTGCATAGATCATTCATGAATGAATTGGTAAAGTAAAATGTCTGGTTAAAGAAGAAGATAAAGAAATTATTAACAATTGCTAATATGGTTTACTTGCTTTGCTTGCTTGGACACAGTAAAATATTTCATGAGAAATTTTAATGTGGTCCGAGTATTTTAGGCCATACTCGGCCATTTCTTGTTGCCCAAAAAATGACTAACCTTTTCTAGGAATCAGCATAATTTTTGGCATCTACCTTAACACTAAATTATCTTCTACGCCTTATAATGCAATTGGTGCCAACTAAAACATTCCTATCGCGATCATTCGGATTTTACGTTTTTTCAACTTGCTGTCAACAACAACTCTACATCAATTTGTGTGGACCTGAATCAACTTCCAACGGAAATGATTTTTTGTTTATTTAAATCTTTTGGCAAGCAGCGAGGAATGCAAACATTCCAATTGAGAAAATGCAAGAGTAAAATGTACTTACTGACATCACTCAAGGTGATTTTCTCCTCTTGATTTATGCCTCGTATTTGACGTGATCCTAAATAGGAGAGAACAATTAATTTCCTTCCCAGATGAGTCTAAAACGTACGTGTAATTGCAGTGAGAATCATGAAAATGTGAAATGGAAGCAAGCAGAAAAGCAGTGCATTTGGAAAGCAAACAATCAGATGTTGTCTTGAGTAAATTTCAGTGGCGCCAGTTGAACAGTTTATTTTGGAGAGCTTTATGATAATAAATAGGAAATTCTACGAATTCTCAATGACATTATTACGCACAGAAACAAAACTTCCCCCAGCTTATAATATCTCGTAACTCAATACAGCTTGAAACATTTTTGAGCAGTGAAATTAGTTTGAAGTTATTAAAATTCTAGGTAAAAATAACCACGTGATCTCCAGTTTCATTTACAAGTAAGCGGACAGTAATTAGATGATTACGGTCATTTAATTGACGAGTTCAAGGTTACGGCAAGTGTGTTGCATTGTGCAGCAAACAATTGTTGATTTTCACGTGCATTACTGTAATTCCGGTTTGCGTTGTGTTCTATAAGTTGTTATCAGCCGATAATCACCGTCCCACTCTAAATGAACGAATCTGAACGAATGCTGATAATAACAGTCATTACTTTAATTAGCCTTGCAACCCTAAGTAACCACAAGCAGGTGGCTTCTAATTGGTGTAATTTTTTAATTAAGATGTGTGCGTATTACGTGTATTCTTAGAGTTTGTGCTTGTCAGCGAAACACGTTATTAATAGTGCGCAAAGTGTCATCGGCTATATTTAAATTCGAATGGTATAGATCCAAAGATGTTCAAATTCAGGCCGAGTAAATTAGCTGTGCACGGACAAGAAGGCATTAAATTACTCGCGCAATTCCTTCTTCGTTTGGGGCATCACAAGTACACGACACAAAGTGTGCAATGCGCAATAAATTCAATGCATTTGCGTGCAGTTTATTTCTTGCCTCAAGCATTTGGAATAACTTACAACTGGTTCTTTGCTCTTCACATCGAATGCAAGCCAGATACAAAGTTCAACTATCACTAATCGTGCGCATTATAACTGTTACGATAAATTGTTCACGTGACACGATGATATTTGTGGAGTTAAATTAGAACTGCGACAAACCATGGGTTCCACCACTTTGCTTCAGTTTAGTCAACTCGGTTTGAAGTGCATCTAGTGCAGTGATTTAGCACAATTTGAGATTCGCATCCCGGGCGCAGTTTTAGGTGGCTTTAGTGCAGATTACTTCCGATGCGTTTTAGTTGTGGGCTTGCAATGCACTGAAAGTGGACGCAGAAAGTACGTTTCGTGTGTTGTGTGATGTGCATTGCTAGCGGTAGCAAATCTGGATGCTTGCCAATAAACTGAAAACAATTTTAGAATAAACTAACTAACTCGTTGCTTGCTGAACTGCGTGGCGACTTCTTTGCGAGAGTTGTAAACTTTTGTCTCTAGCAATTTCGGCGAATTGAAAACCTACCAGAACTGTCCTTAATCTGAAATTGATTTTACATTACCTGTCAGTCTTGTGGATGAAAGTCGTTAACTAGTAGTAGTATGGCAGTTCCTTTTACTATTATTCCACAAGCATTCACTGCTAACTACATGAAGCAATTCACTTGCGTACGTGTATAGGTCAAACATCAACAATCAGTTTTGTTTGATAATAATTGTCGTCGTAATACGCATAACAAACGTGCTTGGCATTATTGTCGTTAAATAGTACAAGCTGAATTGGGTGATAATGTAAGCAAAACGCGACACAATACTAGATTACTTTAGAGTTTTTAATGTAACATGATATAAAGGTTCTTCGATTGATTGATTAACTGAGTTGCTTGTATGCTTTATTTGACATCAAGTGTGAATTATATATTATGCCAAGAGCAGATGTTTTCGACATTTTCAACTAAGCTAAATCAACTGTGTAAGACATGTTTCATTCTTTCGTTCTAACTTTGTACCTAAAAACTTAATTAAACTCAATCAAATTCATTTGTCATGCTTATTTTCTTTACTTCATTTTTTTATCAAATATGCTTGTAGGTTGCAATTTAAGAGTTCCAATTGAACCTCTCCCATTACCCTCGCTAGTGCGTGCAAATGCGGAACAGTAGTTAATCTTTAATCCCTTTGCGTTTTTGACTAATCCACGCAGCCAGTTAAAGTTTTAAAGAAACCGTGAAAACCGTACTTATTTGCGTGCAATAAAATAAAGCTAAATAGATATAAACAAGAACAAATTACAA
Organism: Ecitoglossa quadriceps; assembly: GCA_027574925.1. Lineage (NCBI taxonomy): Eukaryota > Metazoa > Arthropoda > Insecta > Coleoptera > Staphylinidae > Ecitoglossa > Ecitoglossa quadriceps. Next base: position 55,988 of record JAODGC010036011.1, on the reverse strand, counting down.
CGATTTGAATGGAAATAGTTGCTTTTAGATTGATAGTTAATTTTCTGTGCTAAAAGAAGTACAAGTTTGCTGAAATTAATCAGCTTTTACAAAAACTATCTACTTATGGGAGCATCACATATGTATTTTTGATGTTCCATTAATTTTTTGGGGATATCTAAAGTCTGTAAGTAAAACAGAGAGGGCAAGAGTATTTGGATGATCGTGGAACGCTCGGGTAGCTGTGGCCTCTACTTTGTTTGTAGGTAAACACTTTTTAATACCTGTATAACATCTACTGCAGATTTTCTATTTACAGATATCTTTATACAGATTCCTGTAGCTTTGCAGATTTTTACAAACAAAAAGAAACTACTATTGAGAAGTTGTAGAGAAGAGATCTGCTTGTCTAATCCTTCTACAATCCAATTTCATACAATAGCAATAAAAATAATATATTTAATGGAAAAGTCAGAGTCTGCATTATAGAAATTAAAGTAAATTCTTTTATAGTATTGAGATGACTTTGATACTTGTGCCAGTTATACTGAAGAGTGTAAGAGTCACATAACATTCTGTAATTGACAAGGTAAACTATCTAACTTTTCTGGAAACACTAAAATCTTTTTAAATCTAAAAATATTTTTCTAACCAGAAATAAGTAAATTCACATCACTCCTAATTGAAACTTTCCATCTCTATCACACTGTTGTAAGATAACGATTTAGTTTTTTGATTTGCTTTTCTATTTCTACGATCCACTCTTACTCGCACCTGGAAATAATGCAAACTCTTTTATCTTATGTAATATTTACATAATGTTTGCTTGTAAAATGACTCACTATGGTACTTCACCAAATCTTCAGTCTAATCTGTTTACTCCAAAGTAAAATCGCAAACTGAACCAAATAATTTCGAAAATCTGTTCGTAGTGTTTACACCTTCAACAAATTTGCAAGAATCAAACATGGTAATAGCAAGTATTGTAATCGATTGATGTTATTTATCATCAACATCAGACTAGACAATTCGACGTGCGTTATGCACCAACGATGAAAACAATCGATTAACCGCAAAACGTGCTGGCAGCTCTTCTCTTTGCACATAAACACTATTTTTAACAAGACAACTAAGTATCTACTATAGAGTTCGTTAACATGTGTAAATAATTTGTTTATTTTCGTTCGTAATTCGCCGAAAGCTCGCAGAAAATGTAACAAACCAAACAAGTATACATTTTAAACAATACCAGGAAAAGACCAGACAAGAGTGACAAAACACCAGACGTGACTACAAAAAGACTACAACTGGAACAAACAATTGTGCATCATCTCAACCCATGCAAATACTCACTACATAAAAATGGCGACAATGTGCAAAATGTTAATTGTAACATGCACACTTTAAAAACCATAGCATCCCAACGTAAACCAAACAACTACAGATGAACATGCCAACCCTGAAGGAATGCTGGAAACCCACCAGCAGTGGGAGCATTTTAGAATGGAAAATAGCAGAAGAGATGAGGTGGTAGGTAGTACACACCTAGCGAAACCTCGTCCATGATGCGCTCGATTCGCGCATTAAAACGATGAAAACGCGTTTTGTTAACCTTCACAACCTTGAACACACAAGAGAGATACACTGGTACAGAATAAAACCTTGTTATATTAACCATAATTACATCACATAACAACGATGTTGCCAACAACATACTAAAATATTTTTCTTACAAACTAGAAGCACTTTGATTTGGAGCAATCAAAGTCTTGTTAGTAATTGAACAGCAGATATTCAGTGGTTTGCAGTAAGAACAATGATTTGTTCCTTGCATTGAATTCGGTGCAATGTTACTAAAGTTAACAACAATTAAAAACACCTAACACCTAATTATAAGCCAGTTAGGTCATCTTCGGTTAGTATTCGTATATTTATGAATAAACTCTACTCCCAATCATCACAATTCTTACCTTTTCTTCGACTCTTTGACTCCTCTACTCTTGTCTTCTATGCTTGACTTGCCTAGAGGTGATCCACACTTGAGCAGTTTTTATAGCGACCGCTTGAATTCCTTCCGCGTTTGCTTCAAGCCGTGCGCAAACACTATTGCGGTTGATGGTAACCAAGGTGGAGCACAGCGTTTAATCTAATTATTACGGTAGTTGGTCGTGCTGTTGAGGAATCAAAGTCGCAACAACATGGCGTAGCGGCGAATTTGTTGCTCGATTTGTTTGACCACGAGCTACGCGTGTTTTTATCAGTGGCACGGCGTGTTATCAATCACCAACCGTCGCCAATCTCGACTTGCCCGACTATTGGCAACACTATTGTATTTAATTGCGAATTGATTGCATTTAGCACTGTTTTGAGAGTTTTAGAGTGGCTTTGATAACTTTTTTAATTTTACTTGCTTTACAATGTAATTTATTAAGTATGAAGAATGCTTTTAATGTAGTGTTTACGTTTTAATAGGCACCTTTGTTATTGTTGATTGAATTAATTTAATTGATCAAGGCTTAAGTCACTTTTCTGCGTAGTTTGTCCGTGTTTTATGGTTGTCAATGAGTTTTTAGTAGTTTTCCATTATTTCCAACTTGTTTTTTGCTGCCTGTGAACGGTTTTCGTGTGTTTTTTTTTTTCGTCGGCATGCGTTGATCAGGATGTCCCACGACTGAATGTCGTCAAGTGGGAGCGTACGGCGAGTTATATCATGCGCGCCGCGACCGCCAGTTGAACGCGAACTGCAAACACTGACGCGGATTACGGAATCCTCTGTGCGCATTGCGCACTTCAACTTCACTCATACCCAAAGCAAGTACAGCGAATGTCCTACGTATATATCGTTGATGCTAGTGCAGCTACACTATGTGCGCATAAACGCATGTGTTTGATTTCCAATTTGAAGGCGATAATTTCACAAGTAGCAAGTCTTCAAATCAAGGTTTTGCTCCTGAAGAGCGATGTTGGTAGCTATGGAGGAGGTGGTAGAGGTGGTAGAGGTGAGGGCTATGGCTGGGACGGATAAATGTGGTTATTTTGAGCGCTGGGATGACCACATCAACGATTCTCGGAAGACCTCGCGTTTCTCGCGGTCATCTCGTTGGAAATGTAGGAAACAAAATGTAAAGCATTGTGGTATGATTTGAAGTTGGAGCTGTTTGAGGATGATTTCGAGTTCTGGCTTAATTTTAGTTTGGGAGCATTCGAGAGCGCGAAAATATTGAGTTTCGTTTACTCTACGACCTTGTGCGTATATCGTCTGTTTTTTCGATTTAACCTAACTATTTCATAGACCATGTGATTAAATTAAACCAAAAAAGTTGTCATAAAATAAAATTTTCCTTGAAAAAAAAACCACAATCACCTACTTAGATCCATTATAATTCCTCATTCTTGTCACCTCTGCAAAACCATTGCTTTAATGCGAGTTTTTGTGTCAATTGTTGACTTCTATTAAGTTTCTAGTGATTTGTTTAGTTGGTTGTACTACTACCAGCCAGATAATCTCCGATTCTATGCACGTAACTCTCAGGTAACATCATAATTAGTTCCCAATAATTCCGATTGCATTTGCATGCAAGCCAAATCCATCTCTACCAAACTCGTTCGCGCACTTTTCGGGAATCACTGGACTGCTGTGGATTTTACAGACGTGTTTTGCATTCCACGAAAGGAATATTATTCATATCATTGCAACCTACTGGCTAAGTAAGTGCACCAACTAACCACTGTAATTGGTAACATAGATGGGAATAATTAATTAAGCAATCAAGCTGGCCGCGGATTGAAAACAATGAATAAGTAAACTTGACGTTGTTTTGAAACAAATCCACGCAATTTTTCCACCACATCAATTACCACCATTCAATCACACCCCGTGCACAACACTTTTTCTACAAGTTTCTAACCATATACAATCTTTCAAAACTCGTACGCATTTTGCCAAGTAAAGTCTGTGTTGACCGTTCACATCACTTCTTATTAATATTCCTCCGAAATGAGCCTTCACGCGAAGACGAACCGTTTGGGTGCAGGTGACGGAATCCCGTTCCCACATCGCCGCCACAAGCGCCGCTCCCAAATCCCATCTGCAAGAAAATTCGCTACCCGCGGGGTTGTGCCAAACAGTGAGATTAAGTACAAACTCCAGGAAGCGCTGGATGGATTGAACACTCTTCCGCAGTCCCCGTTGAGGCGGCGTTCGTTATCCCTGGCCGAGATTGATTCCAGTGCAGTTAGAAAGTAATCAGACATTCATCAAATGCAATAATCGAAACCCAGAGCAAATTCTCAACTGAACGTTCCCAGGCAGATTAAGTTGTCATGCATGTTTAGTCGCGGTGGTGGTGAATAAAAGCTAAATTTGTAACCTAAACGGAGTTTTCTTTTGCTTGCGTTGCAGGAGGAGGTTGAGCAAGGAAGAGCCCCGGGCGCCAAAGAAGTTGGTTGCGTTGCTGGGTGAGGCCGACGCGTCCGAGGAGCGGCGACGTGTGGACGCTGGGCGCCGCGTGTGCCTCCTGTTGGCGGTGAATGCCTGGCGCCGGCGAAGCCGCGACCTGGCGGCGGCGTGTGAGTCACGCGATCAGTTGCAACATGAGGTAAATGCATCAAACTGACTGATGGCTCTTTCAAAGGCGAATGTCGTTTCCGAATTGAATGCAATCGCGACAATCGCTTGAAATGATACTCGAATGTTGAAAATCCTCTCAGTTTAGAGGTGATGTTTCAAGGATGATGAGTGTGTATCACCTTCTTGAGTCATTCATGGCGCTAAAGATAAACGCTCGATACGCACTTTGCGAGTGTCATCAATTCAAGATGTGCGACACATGAGCGCGAATATTTTCAGTTTGTGCGCTTGACTGCGTCGGCTTCGTCAGCGTCGCGACGCTTTAGGGCTTCACTGCTGTTGCTTTTGAATTTGGTTTACTCGTAAGTTGTGAGCTACGTGAGTATCGCGAGCTAATTTCGTGTGTTTGACTCACCGGTTGATCTTTAGTTTTACTTCTTGGACAACTTAATGACTTTGGTTTCTTTTCTTTGTGATATGCTTTTTAGAGTTGACAGGTTTACACTTTACCCTTCATACATCATGTAATTTTAATAGAGATGCATTGTTCTTCTTAACTTTTTACTTGATTCTGGAAGTTAGATATGCATAAAAAATTGAGAAAACTTGCGTTAATTGTGATAAGAGCTACCTTTTTATGGGTTCTTAATTTTTTTTTTTTTTTTTTTTTTTTTTTTTAGAATGGAAAGGTGGCGTATGTTTATGAGTAAAGTAGTAAAAGTAGATTGAAGTTGTAATGCGTTTATTATGATATAAAATACAAACTGCAATTGCAAATGATGTGACAATTGATTTATTGTCGTGGTACACAATATTTATTGCTTTCGGAGCATTGAAGTTCACTAGACTTTAACCAATCTCAACCTCAATGCTCATATTAACAAGGACTATTTCTACAGCTCGAAGCAAATACGTTTTACTCAATTAATGCACCTTTTGTAGGCTGACCAACTTAGTCTTCAAATAGACGTCTTAAAAAAGCTCCGAGTTGCTGAAGTCGACCGAGTTAATAATGCCACAAATGAAGCGAAACTGATTATGGGACAGTTCGAAGAACTAAAGGAAATTAACTTGAATTTAACCCAGGTAAGCATTCCCCTAGTATTCTCTCTTTCCCTAGTGATTAACTACTTTGTTTAGACTGTTAACGAAATGCGGTGCAATGTTGAATCTCATGAACATACGATTGTCAACCTAAATGATTCCGTAATGAACGAACGTAATTTGAATGTGACCCTTACTCATGATCTCAAGCACAAGCAGGAAGAACTCTTTGAAGAAAGAAAGGTTGTTTGGGTCTTGAAAGATGAGGTCCAACAGCTTCTAAAGCAGGTAAGTGTTTTTCTCCCTCAGTTTTTCAATTTAAAAATGCATTTTTAACTGGGGTATCAATTAATTTCTATTGTGGTAGATCAGGAATATTACGAAACCCACCTACGTAGAACCCACACACATACAATTTCTAATAGCACAAGTCAGTTCCTAGTATACTTATTAATGTTCTATTAGCAAATCGTAATTCAATCATTGATAAAAAGTAGTTATTTATTGCAAAATGCGGGAAACCCAACATTCTATTGCTGGTGTCAATGTTAAGCGATTTTTGGAAATTCACTTTATTTGCATATTTCTTTACTGCTTAGATAATTCTGCTCCAGTTTCATACATTTATCTGGTATTACTCATATCGCATTAGAAGTCAAATGTCACGCTGGGAGTCTGATTGGAAAACCCAACGCCTCGGGGATAGATAGGAATGATTGTAATTAAGAAGGTGGAATTTTTAAACATTACAATGAAATACAAGTAGTTTGGTAACCAGTTAGACACTATCTAGTATGTGTAAAGTAGAATGTTGCATGTTAATTGTTTTGAAATTGATGAGGTTTTGATTAGCAGTGCAATAATTTCGTTTTTCGTGTTGTGTGCGCAGTTCAATTTGAGAGAAACCTAGGTGATTCACTTTTGTTTACTCTTTTCTAATATTTTATTACTTGATTATTTTGGGGTTCGTTTATTAAAATTAAAACTTATTAATGTCATGTATAGGTCATTCGAAGCCTAGTTTAGAATATTTCGGCAGTCTATCCTTATCTATAAACATTTTGATTTACCAATTTCCTACTTTGACTTATCGATAGCTTATTTATGGGCTATTCCTGTAACATATGGAGTTACGGCGTTGTGTAAACAAATACCTTTATTTATTCTTATCACAACAAACTGCGTGCATTATATTAAGCAATAAGGTACTTTTGTTAAGCTACTCAATTGCTTGAAATTCCTTAACTACTTGTTATCCAGACAGTAATCGCCTAAAATTCTACCAAAATGATAAACGTTTTTTCTGGCATATCTTGCGCGCACTTGAAATCTCTGTGCTTCGTTCACTGTTGCAATGCTGTGCGTATTTTGCTGTCGTCATTAATGCTTATGCGTGTTGAAGGTGTATGTCTGATGTAATAATATACTTTCGCTAATATTTGGTTGACGTGCGAATTGGGGAATCCCACAGCAGGGCGACGTTGGCTTTGCGTTGGTATGGTTAGAGAGCTTTATGAATGAAACAAGTTTAGCACGTTTACGCTTTGGGGCATAACAACAAATGGATTTTTGCTGCCATCACTCTACGTTCTTTACGCTCTTGGGTTATTCCCTACGTGAATGGAGTGTGGCGATTCAGAATTGATTTCTAGTGAGATTGGCATACTGTCTGAGCTAGGGATGTGTAATGATCATCGATGGGAATTCGTGAGCTGGTTAATAATTTTTAAATTGCGATAAGACTGGATCTTTTCTGCACATCTCTTCGCACACCATGAGGGGTCTGATGGGTCTATTTCATGGAATTAACTTTACTAAGGCAACTGTAGGATCAACTATCACCGAAATTGTTTGCTCTTCAATAAAACCATTGAAGAGCATAATTAAAATATTCTCCGGTAAATTATGATTTTGTACCGGTGATTTACATCCAATTGAGGGTTGAACCAAGGACCACTTCTTTTGGTTCGCTTTTAAATGATCATATTACACTTGAAGCTTTTTTCTCAAGTACAAACAGTTTTTTTTTGACTTAGTTTTCTTGTGTCTATTCTACACCTTCTTTTGGTAACAGCAAAAGACACTACCTGTCTTGCTATGACACATCGCCACTTTCATTTGCAACCAAGACATGCGGTCAGCGTACTAATTTTCACATCCGTGACTTCAAATTACAACACTCACATCATTAGTACGTTTGAACAATCGACAATACAACATACAACAAATAATAATTACAATCAAAACAGTAAAAGCATAGAAACTTAAATAGAAAAACAGGCGGTTTATTGTTAGAAAGGTTGGTATTTATAATAAAAGCAGGCAAGGATTTCTTTGACATGTTTGCTTAAAAATGGAATTGATAAGTCAAGTACATTCCCTGGAATATTGCCCGGGACTTTAAAAAGTACAGAGATTTTTACAATGGCACACATTTGTTATATGAAATGCAAAACTACCGTGTTTCATTGTTGTTAAAGTTGTCACTCATGTAAGAATGGTTTCAGCACAGGAAAAGTTGAGAATTAAGCGTGGTGGTTTGTTAATGTTGACATTCCACAGACGTTACTTCTTTAAATATTGCCTAAACGTATTAAATTTAATATAAGAAAAAAATGGGTTTTGTCTAGGATGATAAATTCAACTAGTTATCTTTACTCACTCTTTTACACTGCTCACTGCAGCACTTTTCTAAAGCTGACTCAAAATCAGGGTCCACTGTATTCAAAACAAGCCAAAGACAAAGTTATTACATTAGAATTACATTGCACTTCTGATTGAATCATCCCTGTATATGCATCTAGCTGAAAAGCTTCGGGAAAATTTATCCCAGTTCGCCGAAATTTGTCTATTTCTGTCAGAGTGATTCGCCTACTAGTCTGGTTTCATTCATTTTCCTCATTTTACTCGCATTTACACTACCCTTCCTGCATATAGAGTCCACTGAACATGTTTACCCAATTGTATGACTCACCAAAGGGTGGCCCTAGGCGTGGGCTGCAATTGAGCGTCGCGGCGCCGCCGCCGCCGCCAAGGCGTCGTTAACTATGGCTGACTCATGGTTAGTCTAGCGGTGGCGTCGCATGCGATGTACCGCTAGCGTCGACTGGGCTGGATGAAAATATAGTAAATTAGCGACTCCAGAAGAGTAAAAGTATAACGCCGGTAGATGTGATTGGTTTAGTTTGGTTGTAGAGGATGTAGAGAATGAGTGCGTGTTCTATTTTCAGTCGATTACACATTAAGGCATCGATTTTATGATTGTTCAACTTCCCGGGTCAATGTGGAAATGGTAGTGGCGAAAGTAGTTGTGGTAGAAAATACATTTACTCTGAATCGATGATAAAACAGGTATGAATTGGTGATTCCTTGTGGCGAGCTGTCACCCATTTTAGTTTAGAAAAGGTCCAACACTTTTATTTTGATTTGTTGAAAAGGTAAACATCTCTAGTAGCGGCGAATCTCCGCAAAATAACCCACTGTTTTTCTACAACAATATTCTTATCTGGTTTCCAATACCGCATTCTTTATTGGTCTCCGATAAACCTTCTCCAATCACAGATTAGCAAGGTGGTCCAGCAGAATTTACATGCAACCTTTCCTAGCATGGTTTTTCACAGCAATTCTTTATCCAAAGGACAACTTTGGTAGCAACTGACAGCTAATAAAAGGAACATTCTGAACCATAACTTTAAGAAAACTGCTCAAAGTAAATTCTTTGCTTAAGCTTGTTAAATTAAAACCGCCCATCTCATCGATTTCATCATCAAAATAGTATCTGTCTAATTAACTCCTTTCTATTTTTGGTTTAGATTTCAACCCTTCAATCTGTTCAATACGCACAAAAAACATCCATTCAACAACTTGAGGAATCATTCAGCACCTCAGAGAATAATTACTTTGAATGTATGGAATTAAACAAAAGTTTACAAGAGGAATGCTCTGTTTTACAAAGGTATTCTCATAATTCCACTCATACTTCACTTGAACACGTTATTTGAATTGTATTTTTTAGTGAAATTGACAAGTTACATTCGGATCAAGACTATCTCAAGGAACTCCTTGAATGCTCTCAAGATGAATGTCTTGGATTCAAAGATGTGATCTCTGTCACACAAGAAGAATTGAAAATCCTCCAGGAAAGCGAGAAAAAAACGCAGGAAGAGAATGCCGAGCTAAAGAATGAAATAGATAAACTTCAAATTGATTTCAAAGCTCAGAATGAACGTCACTGGATGCTCAAAACGGGAGAGTTTCTCTACGACAAATTCACTGTTTGTGCATACATGATTTTCCCGGCATTGCCAAGGCGGCCTTCTCCAGAGGTTTGGGCCTCGTTGGCATATGTACGTTCATCCATTGCATTGGGAAATCTTTAATTTAATTTAAATTGCATTCAGGAGGATACCAGCAAGGAATCAACGGAGTAAGCAAGATTTAAGAAAAGTGGTGTGAAGATGGGAGTAAGTATTTTTACTCATGGTTTATGTTAGCATGAAGAAAACCGAAAACTAATGCGTTAGAGAGACAAGGTTCGGAATTCAACAACTAGTTTCCTGTGGAAAACGAAGCAAAATTGCGAAAAGATACAAAATGGAAAACGGATCTGAATAATTTACCTAATATAACAATCACATGTTTATATATTTACCTCATTTATTTGCTCTTGTATTGTATATTTATTTGTAATAAATAAATGTTGAAATGTAGTTGATGTCTAATAAGCTGATGTGTGAAAAGTTGTTCCAAGCAAACAAAGTTGGTAACTTGCGTATTTTATGGCTTAACACGCTCACATGTAAAGTTGTAAGTTGCGTGACAAACACAGAATGTAGTAAGTATAAATATCACATGAATTTACAGTATAAAGAATAATTAATATACAACAATACAAGGTGGAAAAATTCAATTTGTGTGCTTTTTCTTTCCCGCCAACGAATATTTTTCAGTTTAAAGCGCAGCAAAGGATGACAATTTAATTTCTCCGCAATATCACAAATTCTACAATTAGCTCTATGTAAACAAACTCTAACAAATTCATATCTCACTAAATTGATTACAACGGAATTGAATAATACTTATAAGTACGAATTGGCTTAGATTTACCAACAATCAATATCTGTATGACAATACCAGACCACAATATTTAATTTAGGCGCTTTTATCAACGTACTTTTAAGATCATTACGACGCTTCAAAACATGCTTTAATCGTAAATTTTTTGATTCCATTTCAAATTTTTTGAAACTTTTGTTACTTCAACGTTTGTCCGCTAGGTACCACCATCATACGGACGCAAATTCATTCGTACGCATCTTTCTGCTGTAACCGTTGAAAGTTGTTACGAAGAACCGTTAGAAATCGGTAAAACAAGTGAACAGCGTTTGTGAAGAACAATGGAGACTTCCCGTCGTCGAAATTGCAATAGGTTTAATTCAATGTGAGTTTTTCAATACTACCTCTTGCTAATTTTATAGTTTTAACGTATATCTTGAAGAGTTCAGATGATTTGATCTATTGTAAGTATAGTCGCTTGCAACGCAATTCTCTTTAGCAAACATTAGCAAATAGTAAACAGATTAATCAATATCTTGCAGTAGATCAATGCTTTAGTACATTTGATTATCTATAAAATCTAGGAGGTATTATTAATTACAAAGGCTCTCAATCGTTTTTGTATATTCGTATTGTCGTAGTGTTTAATATTCTCTACTGAAAGCTTTTACGCTTATTTTAATTAATTATTCAGTGTGATTATTACAATATTTTACAATACGCCGGCGTCGTCAATCGGTTTAAGGTACGTACTTCTTACGATAGAGTAGAATATCATCGACTGTGCCACCCTTTTCTCAACTTTTACTGTTCCTTCCTCCCGTTCCTCAAATTAAGATCTCATTTTAACGTACATTATGGTCCCCTAGAAAATCTACGTAATTGTTCGATATGTTGAACAAACAACTGCGCAAGTGCGCAATTTGCAGATTTGTGCAAGATTACCGCGCAATTCCAGCTCAGTTATGTCATTCTTGTTATTACGTTTATCTTTACTTAACTATGACTAAAATTCGTCGACTAGTAAATACTAGTAAATGCAGTAGGAATAGTATTATTCACTCCGTCGGCAAATTAACTTACATTCCGACTTTCACACCATGCCAAATCCCTCTGTGCCTTCGCTGATTGCCAGAAGGAGTGACTTCTCAAAGTGTTCGTATGAATCATAATCTGGTAGGCAAAGTTGATTAAAACTGCAAGAAATTCCATCGTTTAGCACAACAATTTCATCTTTGAAACAGCAACATCTTTACCAAGTGTGTGCAGTTGGTAAATTGCCAAACGTCGGGGCAGCAGTAATCTGAAACCTTGGATTCAACTCCTTGAAACCCCCTGGAGGAAGCTGTGAACATCCAGTTGTGAACTGTAACAATCTCGCCATTTCCTCTTGCGTAAAATTGGACACAGCAGCCCAGAACCATCCGATAATTCTACGGAACTCCACGGAATTGCCGTTGATTACATGATGTGCCTTGAAATCTGCGATGGAATACTGCCCAGTCCCGCACAATAATAGCTGAAACGCCCATAGCAACAAATATTATTAATTATCAAAGTCTACGGGGTGCTGCTACAAATCTACCGTGCACTTCCAATGCACTTACTTCTAGTTCGTTCTCATCGAAGATACTCAGCAAGTTATCTGGAATCAACTCATTGAGGCCCTTGAGGAATGCTTCTAATTCATCTTTAATGCTGGTAGCTAGGCGATATTGTGCCAAAGCATCTAAATATTGATGTTTGGAGGAGTTGCGGACACGAATCTTTGCCCCATTGGAAATTAATTCAATTGTTTTGGTAAGTTGTCCGCTAGAATCGTATTGTTCCTCGACGAAGAATAGCTCAGTATCAATGAGATCTATGTCATTGTCCAAGATGTATTTTACTTTGGTAAGGTAGAGATCTGGATCATCCTGTTCAAAGTACTGCAAAAAGGTAGAACGGAATTTATTAGTATATTGAGGTTTTATGTTTACAATGACGTTACCTTATAATGCACCCTCAATCCGATCACCTGCGCCAGGAAAGACCTTGTAAACCTTGCCCTTACTAACTGCCTATAGCACCCACCTAGGGCACTTTCATACAAACATTTTCCAACCACCTTCCCAGCAAACTCAAAATGCCTCAGCTTCAAATTCGATGCTCTCATCGGATTCGGATGCACCAAACTCTGCTGTCCTTCATGAAAACTTCTAAACAAGCCATGTTTAGGATCAAATAGCTGCACACAAATCAACTCAAACCATTCTCTTCTCAATCCACCCCAATCAATACCTTCCTCCCCATGGAAGGAAATCTCGAAATTCCTGCACCAATCTGATACTGAAAAGTTCTTAGTTGCTTTAATACTGCTCTCTAACAACTTCTCCCTATTGACTTTCATGCTGATCTTCTCATGGTAATGTTTCTGATGGAACTTTCTAACCTCATGATAGAAAAAATCTTGTTTATCCTTAAAAGTCTCACTGCCACCCATGTTTTTAAGGAGAAATTGTGCGAATGTAGCTGCGATCACATTGCGTTCTCTGGAAACCAGCTCCAGTTTAGGCTGACAACCATCTTCTATGCTGAAGATATTCTCGCATTTTACATCGCCACTGACGTGGAAGTTGAATTTGGTTGAGGGACACAATCTGAAGGTGTATAGACGTTTAGGGATAAACTTTAAAAGAAGTTCCTTAATGATAAGCTGTTTGGGTGAAACGTAGCAAAGGACACGTTTGGGTTTTGTTAGTTTATCTTCATTCATTCCAATTAGTTTGGCTTCATAGCATACGTTGTGATTCTTGGAGGCTACATTTTTGTGGACTAGAGTTGAATCAATACCTGTGGGTACAAATTTGAGTGTTTAATCAATTAGTTAGTAGTTAGCTTTCAGTGGTTGTCAATGTTTGCAAAATTGTGCCCAAAACTTACTGTTTAAAACTATGATATCAAAGTCTCCATTGTGCAGTTCTGTCCCTTTGTATTTAATAGTCGCATGGAAGCAACCTTCGTAAATGAATTTTAACTGGACTGTAATCCGATGATTCTGCCAATCATAGTCCAGTGTAATGGAGTAATTCTCCTCGATGATGCTGTCTGCATCACAGTCTTGCGATTTGTTACTGCCAATTTGCGTCAAAGTCACTTGATATCCCTTAAAAAGAGATAATAGTGGTCCACTAATTTTATACGTTTATAAAGCTTTCCTACCTCTGTTGGATCATCTGATGGACTATAAGTACAAACATTATTATACTCGTCCCTTGGTTCAATGAATAGCAAATGCGCAATATTTGCCGTGCACACAACTGTACTACAATGCCGCAGGACTATCGTTCGCTGTGCATCAGCAGGACCCGCCGTGAATCCCCTCGTAAACGGCGATCCAGCCACATGCTGATTGCCAATCATCACCGTGATCCGATAATGACCCGCATGCCTCACCGTAAATTTAACTCGGGCCTCGTTGGCAATATTAGGATCAGTCGGGGATCCTAGTTCTGTAATGATGGCCATTTTGCGGTTGCCTTCCGACACGTCCACCACCAACTGATCAGTATCACAAATCGGATAGGGTTGGCCATTACGCTGATAAAAGTGCACCGTAAAACAGACTGTGTGTCCGACTGGATGCGGATCGCTCCAGTTAAACTCCACCTTGCAATTGGAAGGCAAGAGGTACTTTCCTGTGACGTATTGCAGCAAAGAGTGCTTAGCTTCGGGAGCAAGGGATGGTTGAGTTATTGCTGCTAAGGTAACTAGACCAGCCATTGACACGGATACCACCAGCATGCCGCCCCACGTCCACGCGTCCTGGTGGCTGCTGGATTTCACCACTTCCGACCACAGGTCGGCTTTGAGCGATTCGAGGCGCTGTTTGGACGTTGGAAGGGCTTGCTGTGCAGCGGACCAAGCGGAGAAATCCTTTTGGAAGATTTGATGGGCTTTGGATTCCTCAAACCAGTAGACGTCTTCTAATGATGCTACTTCCATTGATAACAATCTAGAAAGGCAGAATCATCATATTGCTGCAATAGGGAGCAACGGATCTAGATGGTCTAGATGATTACAGGATTCTTGATTTTGTGGGAAGTTATTAAAAGTTTGTTGTTGTTTAATGTTTGTGAACTGGGCTTACTTTGGGTAGTGATGGTGAAGGTTGTTTTTGGTGAGCCATTGGCGTAGGACGAGGCGTTGTTGGAGTAACGCAGCGGCTCGCTGTAGGCGCTCTTCGTCTGGCGCTGGCAGTTCCGGCAATTCCCCCAGTTGGCCGCATTGTGTCAATTGGGAAATTCCTGCAAGAAAAATGTTTCAAATTGTTGGCATTTAACAAACTTTTCGGGCATTCCAATGCCTTAATCAATGTTGTCGCCTTGTAACTTCGGCAACTTCCACATTGCTACATTTTAAAACTGTTCGGATAAGTTGCTAATGCGACTGCACCACTTGGCCGCCACTCAGCTGCTACTTTAATCTCCATAACGATTTCATTTCCAACAAGTATATATAACATAAATTCCAATGCGCATTTCATTTAGTTTGCTGTGCCTTGACACTTTGCACACTTTACTGCACCGCAATGACAAAACACGGCATGATTTATTGTGTATACTGGACCCATTCCATCCAACCACACATAGGTTAACATAATATAACTTAGCCACCCACATTCTTTCCGCACCAAAGCCAACTACATAGAATGAATTTATTTTACATTGTAATAATGAAAAAATACTTTGATGGCTGGATGTTGTGTGAACATTGTGTTGGTGTGGCAAATAGATTTTCATGAATGTTCATGACCTACCAACGACCTTGCACGTTGCCTCCGTCGGATGGGATTTACGAGTAGTGAGTTGGACGGGTTCAATGGGGCGATTACGGGCGCAATTATCGTAATTGCAACTGAACTAAAATAAATTTCGTTATTTTTCATTGCTGGAATGGTAGAAAAGGCTGACACTCCTGTTGGATGTCAGTTATCGGATTGTTCAATCCGCGACATTTATATATCTGCAGGCATTTAAGAAATGAATTTAATTCCGCACATTAAACATATTACATTTGGCTTGCTAATGGGAAAATCATGTAAGCAACTTTGGGTAAATTCAATTTATCGCCATTGTTTCCATAATCAATTCCGCTCCAATTACAGCTTCCTTCCGTTTTTCCCCTCTCTCCTTAGTTATCCTTGGATTAGGTCAATGCATCAACAACGAGCCATCTCGGCAATAAATAATACAGGAAAATAATCTACAATCGGATAAATCGATGCCGGTTTTTCATACGTCAAGCATCGCGCTTCGGGTCAGAGCTTTCATAACCGAACCCGATGCAACACGCGCGAAAAAGTATGGTGATGTATTGTGTTCGCGCATTCGGAGGCGGCATCGTTGGCATTTC
>JAODGC010036011.1:0-31315 GCA_027574925.1 Ecitoglossa quadriceps | reverse complement strand
AATTATGGATGATGAAGCTCAATATATTAAACAACTTAGCTTAGTGCCAAAATTCAGTTAGCTTCGTTTTCCAAACTTAATGAATTGTTGAAAAACTTCAATTAATCGACACAAAAATTGATTGCTTTTCAATCAAATAAAGCTGGTTAAAATTCAGGTTCAATTCAAAGCAAACGTCAATATAGTTGAAAACAATTCTAAAATTATTACTTTGGCAACTCATTCTATGCCAAGATCAAATCCAATTGTTTCGCACTAAAAATCACTATTCCATCAGCAATGAAATTGATTACTACTCGTTATTCCTTAATTAGCTCCGCTTTATTGAACCAAAGTCAAGCTCAAATTGGAATCGTTCGTGACCGATGAATAATTGTCACAAAGTCAAGCCGATAACAAAACGCGCATGCGATTTTATCTATTGTTGACTACTGGCGACGATTCAGTCCTATTGTTGAATTCTTTACATTGTTTAAATAATAGAATTGTTATTGTTTTAGTGGCTTTCGCCTCCAGTTGATACATGTTGAAAGTGGCGATAATCGAACATTCCGTCTACTTACAGCGATGAAGATAAATACCATCTAAATAGTTTCAATGCAGACAGACTGAGTGAAGTCTATCAAAAATACAATGTTTACCTTGGTTTACAATTAGTTTCGCTTGTTTTTTGTTGAAGCTTTTAATTCGTAAGTGGGAACAATGTGAACCATTTCAATATTATTCCGATGACTATTGATCTGCTAACGATAGTTGCTAGGCCTGTATGGTTTGTGTAATTTTTGTTGAATTAGCACTGTAACTCGTTAAAGTGGACGTACGGCAGACCAATACCGTAGACGCTCGTAATTTGTTTACGAGCAAAACTCGGCGTCCCGTTCAAAGTGCGGATGTGCAAGTAGTGGAAGCATTGGAGCCCATCCGGGCCCGGTGTGCGTGACAAGAAGCTTTGGCGATTTAATCAAGTGCAAATTTAATTAACACCCCAATGATTCAAAGCATGCCGCAGAATTTCCAGCAGACAATGTGCAAATATAAAAATAGAAACCTATTCATAAGTGTTAAATATTACTGTAGAAATCCTTTACCATAATCTTCAAACGGTTCAAACCAAAACTTATTCTTTCCAGCAAAAAACCCTCCAAAGGTAACTTACAAAACCCATTTATTTTGCCATACCATCTTTTTAAATTATCCTAACATTTAAAACCGCTTCATATCTGTTTACGCCCAACACGCATCCATCCTCATCATCTACATCTGCTCACTCTGTAATATCACTTCCCATAAATGAAAACTCAACCTGGTGGTCATAAAACTTTCCACGTTCCCCATCATTCTCCCCGTCAATCTCCCACGTCGTCATATTTCACGGACGCTTTACCTATCGCCGCTGGTTATTTATGTAAAAGAGGAAAATGTGAAGCGTTAGCATGACACAATTTCCTCTCCTGGGCACTCCAAGCGTCCCACGCCACCCTACCGTCTCAAATCGCTTGACGACAGAGAATTTCGTTGACAGCCTTTGACCTTGTTGAGTGTCATTTCATTCTCATACGCTCTTCTCATCTCCAGCAAAGAGTGCAGGTATCAATTTGCACGGACAATAGAAAGTGTGCAAAGGTCACATCACGGCGAGAATTGTGAAAAAGGCTAATGACTTAGAAACAGGAGAAACGTAGAGAGACTGGAGAAATTAAAAAAAAAACAGGTGGGGATTAAATTTGATTAATATTAATTGTCCTAGAAGCCTGGGAATTTTTGGGAAAGTTTAGAACAGACTCGACGCAGACCAAGAGTTGAAGGTTGATGAACATTAAGCTTCTGTTAGCCTTCAACGTGTCTCCCATGTCCTTAAGTGACCTTGCAGAAGCAGTAAATAGATTATTTCCCTAGGAGGGCTAGGATAACTTAATTTTCCACGTTTTAATATACTCAGAGATATAACTTTCAAGACATATCATCCACAACTGGTTTTTTTATACGATGATGTACACCTAGGAGGAGTATTAAGAATGGGAGGGGGAGTAGGGTGATGAACAAGTGTTGGAATGACATCTAAGCTGTCGATTGAAGTTTAATGCGAAATGATTCCTTTGATTTGATCTAAACTCAAGCTTCCTGTTGTTATTCTTGCAGTCGATAAAGTAGAGCACTGCATGACCTAAAATGAAACTAGTCCGCGATTAAATTACAAATTACATTGCGAATCGAGGACGTAAGTACATTTTTGGCACTCGACCCTATTCAACGCGACTGAATTTTCCAACAACACAGCTGGCATCGAAGTGAATACAAAGAAAATTGCGCGAAATTGAAAAGAATGGAAGAATGGAAAATATTTTCCTAATTGATTTACTATGCCCAATCAAAACGGAAAATGCGACAGACACACTAATCAATGAAATGAACCTTATTAACTGTTCTTTCTCAGCACTTGTGG
Organism: Ecitoglossa quadriceps; assembly: GCA_027574925.1. Taxonomy (NCBI): domain Eukaryota; kingdom Metazoa; phylum Arthropoda; class Insecta; order Coleoptera; family Staphylinidae; genus Ecitoglossa; species Ecitoglossa quadriceps. Next base: position 28,872 of record JAODGC010036011.1, on the reverse strand, counting down.
GAAAACATTTCCAATATTTGTATCAACTTGCTGTTTGCTTCTCGCGTCGCAGCCGGAGGCGGCGCGGATTTTGGCCTAAGTCTCAGCGGCCATTATTCACGCTCTGATTTAAGCCTGGTTTGTTGTGGGCACGCACGAGGGTAGCAGGCTAACAATTTCCACAAGTGCTTGCACCAGGCTTGGGTGGCATTGCCTTCGGCAGCCAACATCTGATACACGCAATTTAACTGAGATTACACTATGGTTTGTGCTGAGAGTGCCCTCAACATCATGCAGCAATTTCGCATTCATGCGAGTTTTAATAAATTAAGCTTTGGCGCATGGCTTGGAACGGCTGCGAAAGTTGGAACAAAAAGCGGGGGATAATTGAGTGTGGATTAAATTTTAAGAGTTTTAATCAAATCACTTTAAATTGGAAGAAAACTGCGGAATAGAATTAGCAGGAAGTGGGTTGGAACACAATAAATAAACAAGAAGCGCGAGTAAATTCCAAGGTGTTTTATTTACAAACAAAATTGAAAAACAGGCACCTTGCAGATGCTAAAAAATAGTTACAACTGAACAAAATATGTTTATTAATTGTGATTCCAAGACGAACAAATAAATGAACTATCAATCATACGGGGTACAAATTTGCCCAATATCTATCTATTCATTCATCCATCAATTCAATTATCTTATCACATCAATCGTAGTATCACATCACCTGTTTTATTAGATTTTTCAATTTACCTTCGTCCCGGAAGAGCTGTTTGTATTTCCCCAGGTCATTAGCATCCAGCCAAGCATTGACGTCTTCTCTGCCGCTGTTGCCACCACCGCCAACCTCAGGATGCTGTCCTCCGCCGCCTCCGCTTGGAAACGCCCATAGGCCCTGAGTGATTTTACAGGCACACCACGCCGCCAGCAGGTACATCGCGGTCGAGAAGACCGCTTTGGCACTGGGCATCCTAAAACCCATAAGCACTGTGGGATACGTCTTCACATGGTGACCACGAACGCCACGGAACACGAGCACCTGATAAGTTCCCGGCGAGCGTCGCGACGCATCTCTGACATATCAAAACACATCCACACCACGACGTGTTCGAGTTGCTACAGGCAAACACAGATGAATGAAATGTCAAATTGAGATTGAGGTTTGATTATAAACGAATGGGATTTTGAGTTCGTTTCAGACATCTTGTTTTTTGGGAGAGAGGTTAGTTGGAAAACTGAACTAGGAATTAAGTAATCTGCTGAAGAAGTAGGAAACTGACAGAACTTGTACTTGGAGGGGCCAGGTGGTTTGGATATCAATAGATGGCATTAGAGTTGAAGTAGTTTCTATTGCCAGGGAAATGAAACAATTGAATACAAACAAACAAAAGGAATAGATGCTTTATTTTTGTCATTTAAGCATCAAGTGATTTTTTGAAAAGTTCAATTATTTTTCGAAAATGGAAAGAAAGGACGCATTAATCCACAGTGAAAAAGAACAGGAACATTCTTACGCTGGATATGTGCTCATGGAGGAATTAATAGAGAAATTGAAAGCTTTGAACTTTAATAAGGAGTTCACAAGTGATCTGAAAATGAAACCAATTCACAGGTAATTCAATTCCTTGTTTTACTTCGATTGCCCTCAATATTACACCTAAATTTACACCTTTTTACTAGATACTACTTTATGATCCAAAAAAATCCTGGGGAGCAATTCTACCTCTTCTGTTCCATCGCTGCATGGCTCATTCGAAAATTCGGGCGTATTTTTGAACAACCCCAAGAATACGACGATCCCAACACAACAATCGCAAACATCTTGGAAGTTGTCCGCGGAAACGGTGTAACCATCGATTTTCCTCCCAACAAATTAAAACAAGGTTTTGGTGAAAACATTATCTTCATCCTTAACCATCTTGCTGACACCGCTTTGGAACACAATAACTTTCACTGGAAGAAACTTAAACCACCCGTTGAAGTCGAGGAAGAAGCGGAGATGATCGACGATGAATCCGAACTCATTCTTGACAGGGTGGAAGAGGAAATGATGGCGTACTATTCTGACGATGAAGAAGACGACAACGGATTCAACATTGACAATCTTACCTCATCGAGGAACAAACCAACGGATTTATTCGAAATTGAAGCTAATGTTGATGAGGAAGCTTGGAGATTGGAACTGGAACGCGTTTTACCTCAACTTAAGGTGACAATCAGTAATAATTCTAGGGATTGGAGGGCGCACCTTGAGCAGATGAAGACTTACAGAGGGACAATTGATAAATCTTTATCAGGGACAAAGAGTTCTTTAGAGAAAATACATAAAAATATTTCGAATACATTGGAGAAAGTTGGGAATAGGGAGAAGTATTTGAATAGAGAATTGGAGCCCACTTTAGAGACGTTTAGATCGAAACAGGATCAGTTGGCGAAAGTGAAAGAGAACTATGTTTCCTTGAGCGGGGGTGTCACTGAAAGGACTCGGGAATTAGAGCAGTTGAATGTTAAACTCGAGTCCTTGAAGCATGAGATGGAAGAGAGAGGAAGTTCTATGACCGATGGAAGTAAGTAAAATATGTAATTATTTTATTTTTATAATGAGGTCACTTTATTTTTAGCTCCTCTGGTGAAAATAAAGAAAGCTATCACACAAATCAAAACTGAAATCACGCAAATGGACATTCGCATTGGAGTTCTGCAATGTTTCTTGCTCCAGACCAAAGTGCAAGAGCGTAAACTCTTGGAAGATGATCTCGGTCAAACTATACATGCATTTTAATTGCTTAATATATTGTCTTAGCATGCATAAGCAGGGGTAGATATATTAGCTTTCAAGTAAACCAATAAAATCGTTTATAGTGGCAATTATGTAAAGTATCATGTTTTTTAATTGAGCATAATTATTTTATCTCATAATTCGTATGTTTGTAATTTGTACGTAGCGTATTGCAAAATTTGATGGAAACAAAGAACATCAATTGTGTCGGGGTGTAACAAAGCCACATATTGCCTTCATTTGTAGGCAACCCAAGATACACGTTTTCTATTTGAGATCGCGATCAAAACAAACCTTGACTTCAGTTGACTGTTGTGTGAGGCTGAGTGCATGAGACGCACCAACAGCGTGTTGAACCGATTGAACTTGTAGTGAAAACAAAATGAAAACGCTGGGCGCACGCCGCTCGGTGCGTAAACAGAAGGCGAAATGTGCGATGATGTAACTGAATGTGAGTTGAACATCAGCGCGTTTATTTGCAGGCATGTTTTAGCAGATTTCCGCGCGGTTGTTGGAGTTTTATTTCAAAACCCAACCGCAAGGCTTATGTTGTTTCTTTAAAGATCCCAAAGAATATAAAAATTTTGAATTTTAACGATAATTCTTTAATTTCTCTTTGTTTTTTTATTACTTTGTCTCATTTGGTTTGTTGCAGGTGCAAAGCGGTGCATAGGCTGGCTTGTTTTATTCTAATCATTTGTAGTTGTTGCATCAACTTAAAACAAGCACCTCGAAACCAGTGTAATCTTTTGGCATGGCTACGATGGTGCGACATTGGAGTGCGATTTGGAACCGTCGCAGCTGCACGCGACTAAAATGACTCAAATCAGTAATGCAGGCGTCACCCGTCAGTGTTTTGAAACACAAGATGGTGCAAAATCAGATTATCCACTTGTTTATGTGATTGGATTGCAGATTGTGCATCGGATTGGGCGACAAGACGTAAAAACCCGCTCCCGTTGCGACGATTCGGGTGCGACGTGGCCCCCGGTTGCAGCGAAGCAGGCGCTCGCGTTTTGGGGACTCTGGCATCGGCCTTAGCGCTATCTCCAGCTATCTCGGTCCCTCTCGGTGCCGTTCGGACGCTTGCAGTGACGTGAACCGACGGCGGACGCTGCGTCACCTCGCGTCCGCTCGTATCCTTTCGCATCTTCCGGACTGGTAGCGCGCAGTGAGCGTGCGCATTCGGGTCACATGGCCGGCGGCGACCAATCGTGCCGCGCGCAAGTCTTCATAGACACAGCGCCTCTGACAAGCGTAGAAAAAGTTCCATCAACAGCCGCCATTTTGCCTGTACGCGCTCGCGTTGGATACTCGCGGAGATTGGCTGTGAAATCGCGACCGAAGGGCCTCTTCACCGGGCATTATAGCGGCGCGTAGAGTGCGTGCGTTCGGGCACGGCAAGAAGACGGTCGGATGCATCGACCGACGTGAGGATCGCGCTCCGCCGTAGACGTCCAGGCTAATCGTCGAGTCCCCGAGCCCGCCGACCATTGTGCCATTGTGTGTGCGCGAGTGTTAGTTCGGGTAGCGATGTCGAGAGGGAAGCGTAGTCTGCACGTCGCACTGATCGCTCAGCTCGCATTAATTATGGCCGACGGGTGAAGCATCGGCGCCGCGCGCGAATGATGTGCCTTGTGAGATGCCCAGGCGCACGAACACTAGGACCATCGGAAAACGCCGCCACCCGAGGCCGACGCGCTACGCGTCCCGCTCCTGAATCATGTGTTTCTCGGCGTCGCCGCGCCGCGTTCCTGGACCGCCGTCGCCGTCGTAATCGTCGCAGCAGCCAGTGCGGAGCGTATTGACTTTGGTCGGCGTCGCCACGAGCGCCGCTTCGCTGTTTACAAGGGCGCAAACACAGAACAATAAGCTCACGCGGACTCCCGCGCGGGATCAGTGCGTGAGTGTATATCCAGCGTCCGCCGCCGGCGCCGCCGCGGCCGCCGCTTTGACTCAACTCCACGCTCCGGCTGATCGGCGCGATGGCCGATCATCTCGTCGATGGCCCGCCGAACGCCAAGCGGGCGAAGCTGGACCCCTTTCAGGGGCCTTCGGATTCTTCAGGTAAGCCAAGCCGCCACGCGAAGCGCGCCGCATTGTTTATAACACCTGTTTTGTCGCGCGGTGTCCAAGCCGTGCGTGCGTTGGGTTGTTTCCAAACAAATCCGGCCGGTATAAACAAAGTGCCTTCGAGCTAATCCAGGTTGCACCACGCTGCACTACTAAACCAATTGCAATTGGATTACGCTTTGGCGGCACTACAACACAACCTAAATTAAAAGCATTCCGTCTGTAAATAGCAGCAGCATGCCTTTTTTTTATTCTGCGGATCCTCTTGGACGTAGTCTTGTAGTGTGCTAGCCTCGTAGTTGTGCATGTGATTGAAATTTTTGACCTTGCTTTTGATCTTCGACGAGGCGAGCGCGGAAACCGAGCCGCTGGTGGTTGATACTGAACCTCGCAGCGTTCAAAACACTGCCATCGAAATCTGAACGGGTTTATATGCCGGAATTGACACCACAGTACTGTATTAGTTTTTGATTTTAATATAATTTCTTATTAACATTTATATCATTAGTGATGCAACCAGCTTACAACAACTATGCGCTGGGGCCCGGACACGGCCAGGTCCTCGTACAAACACTTGGTGGTGGCCAATTGAATCCAACTCAGCAATGGGGGGCACCCCCATACCAGAACCAAAGTAAATAGCAACAAACCCTCTATAAACACTTTACTCTTCTGTTTTTCTGTTACTCGTTTCGTTTATGACGCAATTCAAGGGATAGGCAAATTGGGAGTCACGCTGAACCTTATCATACAATCAAAGATCTCAAATTTTTAGTACTCAACATAAAACACATCTTCAACAAGACAAGAATATTTTACGTTACGAAATTGGTGACAGACTAACAAACTAATAACACTCCAAACATTCTAGTCTTTCGTAAACAATTTTAAGTTGCATGGATGTCGTAATAAATATTAGATTCTGTAACAATTGCTATACCTTCATACTAAATTGATCGGTTTCAATTTAAATATTGCACATGGAAGTGCGAAATGTTTGAAAGTTTGTAGATGTTTCATTTTGCATTGTTATCACATAGTTAATTAAGAGCTTAACGAATGTGTTTACGACTGAATTATATGACGTTTTGAGTGTAATTTGAGAGCACGTGCTTACCGTCTTTGTTTAGTTAATTTTAGAGTAGCTGTTCATGGATATCTCAATGTGTTTTCTTTCTGTTAATATTTATGTTTCCATCGTTGAGTGAATGAATGTATTGCAAGTGAAGAGCGCGTCGTAACTTGAGCTGTGTTGTAGATGTCATCAATATGTTCGACCTGGAGAAGGACCTGCCCGATGAGCTCATGTCTGGCGGCAGCTGGGGCCTGCCGGACAACATGGGGAACAGTAAACCGCCGGCACAGGGTCCAGGCCCCGGTCAGATGCAAAACGGCATCGATACCGACACAACTAGTACCTTGCGGCAAATGCAGTTGCATGGACAAATGTTACCGGTAATAATCTTTTTTTTTTCATTGGATTATCGGTATCTGTAACGTTTCAGATTTGGTTTGGTTTATGTTCAACGTTATTTAAAATTGCAAATTGATTGATTTACACAAAACGGTAATGGTTGTTTTTCGTTTGTAGGGCAATAAAGGAATTGTTGGTGGCGCACTTGGGATGGCCGGTCAGCTGGGGAGCAAAAGTCCCAATCTGCAATCGCCGCCAAATGCGGCGAAGGCCACCGCCGAACAGATTGCCATGGCGAGCATGCCTAACAATGTCGGTCTGCAAAGCATGGCAAATAATGGCAGTTCGCCGCAAGTTTTGAGTTCAATTCAAGGTAATTATCAATTTTGCGAATAAGGGCATTAATTTTGCAATATCTACTACTCTCTTTGAACCAAACACAATCTCTCGGGAACCGCCCAATTAAAAAAGAGCAAAGTTTCAGGTTCGATTGGAAGTTTAATTTTCTTTCGATTAATAACTCTGCAATAGCAAATTAATAACATTTCTGCTCTTAGCATGATTTTAAGTCATGTTAGGGTTGATATGTTGTTTACATGTTGATATTATTGCTTTATACTTTTAAAAACTTAGCAATGGGTTTCAGGTTCGGTTGAAATGTTAATATTCTTCCGATTAATAACATTGCAAGAGAAAATAATAATTTTTCTATTCTTAACATGCGTTTAAACTTGTTAGGGTTGAGAGATTGTTCACATCGTTTTTATTTATACATTCTTTTTATCGCAAAGTTTCAGGTTTGGGCAAGACTTTTCAATACTTTCCCAATTAATAACTTTGCAAGAGAAACTTAGTATCTGGTCAACATGGTATAATTTCAATTTGTGTGATGGGTGAAGGTTAACAAACAGTATTTTAACAACCTCTCTTTTCTTCTAATGCCTTTCGAAAATTTTCAATTAATATCTGTTTATTTCACTTCAGGGATGAATAATTCTGGAGGAAATATGATAATGACCAATAGTAACATGAACACCATGTCTGGCATGACTAGCGGCGGTGGAATTGTCGTCAGCAGCGGGAATAAACCAATGGGTGGTACCAACAACATGATGGGCGCACAAGGTCATCATCCAGGTCCTGGTAACCATCAAGTGCCTCAAGGCATGCAAAACGGACCCATGATGAACGCACGTTTGGGTATGCCAATGAATCGCATGCCTGGGAACAACCCTCACCTTCGCAGCCCATGGAATGTCTGCGGAACTGTTATGACAAATATGCCTGCTGGAGCGTACTCCCAAAACCCCAACGGTGGTGTAGGCGGACCACCAGTCCAAGTTGGTAAGAAACAAAAAATGTGTTTTTTTGATGTTATATCGATTGTCTTATTTTACTTACAATTTTATTTGTAGTAGCACCTCAAAGAGCTAGTGGGGCAGGCATCCAACAACGTTTTGTCGGTCCGAGCGGTCCAGTTGTAGGTCCTCCAGGCGGTGGTGGAGGTGGTAGTGAAGGAGGTATGGCTCAAACTCAACCGCCTGCGCCTTCGCCTGCTCAACCCCAATCCGGTGCACCCAGTGGAACTCAGCCTGGACCACAAACTGCCACGCAAAACCAAGTTGGTGGGACGCCAGCAGCAACAACAGGTACGTTGCAATTGTGCTGTTAACTTATGTGTAAGCGCGTGGTTCTTTTGATGTTGATTACATGTTTAGCTCTGTCCGTAGACCCCGAGAAGCGCAAGCTCATCCAGCAGCAGCTCGTGCTGTTGTTGCACGCGCACAAGTGTCAGCGACGCGAGTCACAGGGCAACGGCGAGGTGTATTGTTCGCTGCCGCATTGCAAGACGATGAAGAACGTGCTCAACCACATGACAACTTGCCAAGCAGGCAAAAGCTGTACGGTGCCACACTGTAGCTCGTCGCGGCAGATTATCAGTCATTGGAAGCATTGCGTGCGGAGTGATTGCCCAGTGTGTTTACCCCTGAAACAAGCGGACAAGAATAGAAATAATCCAAATAGTATGTTCTTTAGTTTGTTCAGATTTTGAAAAACATGTTCATAACATTTAATTTTAACATATAGCAACTACAACAACACCGCAGAGTACGCAGAGTCCAAATCCATCACCATCCGACATGAGAAGAGCGTATGATGCGCTAGGAATTCAGTGTCCAACGACAGGTGCAGGTCCGACGCCTCCAGCCGGGTTGATTGGTGCTCAGCAGCAAATATTAGGAACACCAAGACAACGTGCACATGGAACTGTTGGAGGTCCAAACATGCCGAACATTGCTCCAGGAGGGGCCACTGGTATGGGTGGCGTTAGAGTACTCGCGCCTCCTGCCAACCAAGTTGCGCCTAATGTTAGTCTCCCTCTTGGAAGTGATTCTTCGCCGGCGGCGTTACTGCAACAGCAAAATGCTGTCGCTCAAACTGCTGCCAACCTACACAACATGCAACAGAGTGCGCAGCTTTTCGAGCAAAATAATGCAGCTGGTTTGGTAAGTTTGACAACAACCAAAAGTGATTTTGATTGTAATAAACGTTTAGCGTATTAATTTGTTATTTAATTTTTTTATTATTGCTGATTTAAACGGGCGCATGTGATAATACATTGACGCTGTTGATTTAGATAAATCCAGACAATCGCGTGCAACTTCCTGGTGGTTTAACACCCGGACAAGTAACAGCGACGCCGGTGCAAGGAACGAAGGAATGGCACCAACATGTAACCCCAGATCTCCGTAATCATCTAGTGCACAAATTGGTGCAGGCAATATTCCCAACTCCAGATCCACAGGCAATGCTAGACAAACGCATGCACAATCTTGTTGCCTACGCTAGAAAAGTCGAAGGCGACATGTATGAAATGGCAAATTCACGTTCAGAGTACTATCATCTTCTTGCAGAGAAAATTTATAAAATTCAAAAAGAATTGGAAGAAAAGCGTCAAAAACGGAAAGAACAACAGCAGTTACAACAAGCTAACCAACCCCAGATACGACCAACGTTGACGACTGGCCAGCAAGTTTCAGGAGTGCCTGGTGTACCTGGAGTACGTCCTGGCGTTCCCGGAGTGCCAAGTGCCATGCCTCCGACCCCATCGCCTTCTCTTCCCAATAATTCCCCTGCAATGGGCGGAATGGGCAATGTCATAAACCAGCAACAACCACCACCACAACAGCAACAACAAAATATCCGAATGATTTTCCCCGGTCAAAATACACCTACTGGTCAACCGATTGTGGTGGGTTTGCCAGGTCCATCTCCCACAGCGTCTAACAATCCAGGATTATCACCTTTTAGTCAACCCATGTCTCAGCAAACGCCACAATCACAACAGAGTAATGTTGGTACACCAACTTCGCAACAGCAACAATCGCAGCCACAAACGCCATTTGCGAGTACGGCGCAAAATGGACCGACGTCGTTACCACAAACATCGCCGGTTGGGGTATCTACTCCGGCCACGGCTACCACAACTCAGTCACAATCACAGCAGCAGCAAGCACAGTTTAACGATGTAACAAAGAGTCGACTTGCTCCATCCCCTTCGACGTTCAATTTGCAGCCAAATAGTATGCAAAGTAGCCAGGCGAACAACGTGCGTTTGCCAACACCGTCCGAGCCTATGACAGTGACACCACAAATGGCTGGGCCAAAATCTGTGAGCTCTTCGCGAGGAGCGAGTCCTGCACCACCTACACCGATCGTAACTTCGTCGCCGGCACCAACCGCCGCTAGTCTTGGCAAAGGAATGTCAACGAGTGAAAGACAAGCGATGAATCAGCCTGCACGAAGCAGCATGTCTTCGATCATGTCTGCTATTACTGCTGCTGCTGACAGAGAAGATGATTCGCCTCCGCCGTCAAATGGTGGTGCGGGTGGTGGCAAGTTAGATCAGATTAAGCATGAAGACAATAGCATGGATCATATTAAACAGGAAGATATGAGCGATACTTCGAATGGGCACCTTGAAGGTGGAAAGGGCATTAAGACTGAGATGAAGCGGGCGATTAAGATGGAGCCTATGGACGACAATGACCACCCTATTAAGGACGAGGATTCGATCAAAAAGGAGGTTATTTTACCTGATATTAAGCCAGAAATGGAAATGATGGCAATCAAAAAGGACGGTAAAAAATGCAGTAAGTATAATCCACAGATATCTTCACGAAAGTGTGGACATGTCAAAATGTTACTAATTTTGTTTTTTGAAGTTTTTAAACCAGACGAGCTCAGGTTAAAACTCATGCCAACTTTGGAGAAACTCTACAGACAAGACCCAGAAAGCATACCTTTCAGACAGCCAGTGGATCCAACGACTTTGGGCATTCCAGATTACTTTGAAATTGTGAAGATCCCCATGGACTTGTCTACAATCAAAAGAAAACTTGATGTTGGGCAGTACACTGATCCATGGGAGTATGTTGATGATGTGTGGCTCATGTTTGACAATGCATGGCTGTACAACAGGAAAACTAGTAAAGTGTTTCGATATTGTACAAAGGTAAGATAATTTATTTTAAGCAGAAAACCGAACAAAAGCGAGTCGCGTTATATTGCACGCGCTCATGACGTTTAAAGTTTTTTTTTAAATTTAATTGACGAACTCTCTGTTACATCTACAATTGACAGAACTGACAAGTTTCGTTAAACTCGATTTATAAAACCATTCCTAAGTGTATGAATGGTACGGCTCTGAGTGTTGTTTGTTTCCAGGCGCATTCTTAATTTGTATATGCACATGTCAATTTTGTTTTAGTTGTCTGAAGTCTTCGAAAAGGAGATTGACCCAGTGATGCAGTCAATGGGGTATTGTTGCGGTAGGAAATACACCTTCAACCCACAAGTTCTTTGTTGTTATGGCAAACAGTTGTGTACCATTCCGCGGGACGCCAAGTACTACAGCTACCAAAATAGGTCAGTAAATAAATCACGTTGTACTTTTAAATTTTGAGCAACTGCTTATCAATCAAAGGTATCACGTTATATCATGTTTGTTTGTGCTTCATTAATTGTAAATTCATCTGCAACGTTTCGGTTTTTTTGTCTTTTGCGTGCACGTCTCACAAAATGCGTACCATGCTAATTCATGTAAACTCATGATAATAACCGTGTGGGTGTGTTGCTTGTTCATTTTAATAACTTGCACGTGTTGCAAATTCACCATTGCGATCCGTCATCTTTGCGTCCGTCGAGCAGTCTTAAAGCATACGGTCTTGGATCCAATAGATACACCTTCTGCCAAAAGTGTTTCAATGACATCCAGGGAGATACCGTCACGCTGGGTGATGATCCAACTCAAGCACAAACGTAAGTTGGTTTCCACGTCTTAGGTTCTTTTTTTCTTCATAGTTTTATTTTTGCGCAGCGTGATAAAGAAAGACCAGTTCAAAGAGATGAAGAACGATCATCTTGAGATGGAACAATTTGTGATATGCGAATGCGGACGTAAACTGCATCAGATTTGCGTGTTGCACCATGAAAACATCTGGCCATCGGGCTTTACTTGTGAAGAGTGTCACAAGAAGAAGGCCTCGAAGCGCAAAGAAAATAAGTTCAATGCCAAGCGTCTTCCAGTGACTAAACTAGGAGTATACATCGAACATCGTGTGAATAACTTTTTGAAGAAGAAGGAGGCTGGTGCAGGGGAAGTACACATTCGGGTTGTTTCCAGCTCTGATAAAACCGTCGAAGTTAAACCTGGTATGCGTGGGAAATTTGTTGATACGGGTGAAATGAATGCGGAGTTTCCCTATCGGGCGAAAGCGTTGTTTGCTTTTGAGGAAATTGATGGCGTTGATGTCTGCTTTTTCGGTATGCACGTCCAAGAGTATGGCTCGGAGTGTCCTGGACCTAACACGAGGAGAGTTTATATTGCATATCTTGACTCTGTGCACTTCTTTAAGCCACGGCAATTTCGTACTGCTGTGTACCATGAGATTCTCTTAGGGTATATGGATTATGTCAAAAAGCTTGGATACACAATGGCGCACATTTGGGCGTGTCCGCCGTCTGAAGGGGATGATTATATCTTTCACTGCCATCCGATAGAGCAGAAGATTCCCAAGCCAAAGCGATTACAAGACTGGTACAAGAAGATGCTTGACAAAGGTATAATTGAACGTATCGTGTTTGATTACAAAGACATCTTGAAGCAGGCGATGGAGGATAACTTGAGGTCAGCTGCTGAGATGCCCTACTTTGAGGGCGATTTTTGGCCGAATGTGTTGGAAGAAAGTATCAAGGAATTGGATCAGGAGGAGGAAGAAAAACGCAAGCAAGCTGAAGCTGCAGAAGCCGCTGCAATTTTCATGAGTTCAGACTCAGAAGTTGGGGCTGATGGAAAGAAAAAGGGTCAGAAGAAAGCGAAGAAGAGTAACAAGTCTAAAGCTAATCAGAGAAAGAACAGCAAAAAGAGTAACACTCCGCAGACTGGCAATGATCTTTCTGCGAAGATATTCGCCACTATGGAGAAACATAAAGAGGTCTTTTTCGTCATTCGTTTGCACTCTGTCCAATCAGCTGCTAGTCTTGGGCCCATTCAAGATCCAGATCCGTTCATTAACTGTGATCTAATGGATGGTCGCGATGCTTTTCTTACTATGGCCCGTGAGAGACACTACGAATTTTCATCTCTTCGACGAGCGAAGTTTAGTACCATGTCTATGTTGTACGAGCTGCATAACCAAGGGCAAGATAAATTTGTCTACACATGTAATAACTGCAAAGGACATGTTGAAACGAGGTATCATTGCACTGTGTGTGATGATTATGACTTGTGTATTCAATGCTTTGAGAAAGACGGGCATCCGCATAAAATGGAGAAACTGGGATTGGGCATTGATGATGAATCATCGCCGGGTGACAGTAAATTGGCCAATCCACAAGAAGCAAGGAAGTTGTCTATTCAGAGGTGTATTCAGTCGTTGGTACACGCATGCCAATGTCGAGACGCCAACTGCAGACTAACAAGTTGTTGCAAGATGAAGCGTGTCGTAACACACACGAAGGTGTGCAAGAGGAAAACAAATGGTGGTTGTCCTATCTGTAAGCAACTTATCGCACTCTGCTGTTATCATGCTAAGCACTGCCAGGAGTCCAAGTGTCCTGTACCCTTCTGCTCCAACATCAAATACAAACTTAAACAGCAACAACTTCAGCAGAGGTACGAAACTAGTTACTTTGTTTCTCTTCTTTTTCATTCGAATAATGTTTGTTTAGATTACAACAAGCGCAACTTCTTCGCCGTCGTGTCGCTGCCATGAACACAAGAACCGCTCCTACCAATGCACTGCCTGCAAATAATGTCCCTATGGTGACAAATGTGCCCAGTGTTGTGCCGCCAGGTGCGGTGAGCCCTTCTATGAACACCAATACTTTGGGCGCAGCTGGTTTAGGGGTGCAGAGTCCACATCAACCAGGTATTGGGTTAAAGCCTGGAACGCAAACGCCTCCAGCGAATGTTCTGCAGGTGGTTAAGCAGGTTCAGGAAGAAGCTGCACGTCAACAAGCGCCGAACGTTAGCTATGGTAAAGTTAATCCTGCGTGCGTCCCCGGACCGAATATGCCGCCACCACAAATGCAGATACCAAGGCAAATGGGTGGACATATTGGTGGCAACCAAGGTAAATCATAAAGGGAACATAGTAACGGATGGTTTGCAGTTTATTTTGTTTGTATAGGTACGAATTTAATGCCGATGGACCAATGGCAACAACGATATCCTAGCACTCAAGGACAAACAATACGTCAGCAAGGACCGCCTGTGATACACCGTCAACCTCAAATGGGCCCTGGAGGTGATCATGTTCAAAGTGGTACTCCTGCCTTAAGACCACCACTTGGTGCACTCAATCAACAAAGTGGTGCTCCTAACCTGCACAACAAGGCTGCTCTTCAGCAATTGATGCAGACGCTGAGATCTCCGCAGAGCGAAGAACAACAACGACAATTACTGCATATTCTTAAGAGCAATCCGCAGTTAATGGCGGCTTGTATAAAACAGAGACAAGTATGTGGTTTGCACTTTATTTCACATGGGGTAATAAATTGGAATGTTATTTATGTAATTTCTAGGCACAACAAGCGCAACAGGGCGCTGTTGGAGTTGGTAATAATTCTGCTCAACCACAACTTCAACATCTTATCAACCAGCAGCAGAATCCAAATCAAATCAATCGCATGCAGATGCAATCGCAGCAACAGATGTTAGGACATAGCGGGCCAGCGGGTGCCGCCCAAGGCAACCAAGCTGGACAGCAAATGTCTCAACAACAGTGGTACAAACAACAGATGATGCGCCAGACCCAGCAACACCAACAGCAGCAGCAGCAGCAACAATTTCAGCAGCCAAATGCGCCGCCAACGTATCCACGACTGCCTGCTCTCAACCGACAGGTGCCGATGGGCGGTTATAATAACTCCTTCGGAGACCAGCAATACCCGCAGATGCAGGCGATGCGTCCGTCTCCATCCCCAGTGGCATCTCCTATGGGCCCACCTATTTCCGTGCAGCAACAGCAGCTCATGCAGAGCGTGCGCTCGCCGCCGCCAATTCGATCGCCCCAACCCAACCCGTCGCCGCGACCTGCACCAAGTCCGCGCAACCAGCCGGTGCCAAGTCCGCGCGGGCCACAGCCATCTCCGCATGACCTCGCTTCCTCGGAGATGTTGCTCGGGCAGAATCACGCAAACCCACAAGACAACGACGTGCCGCCAATGACGCCGCAAGATCAGCTGAGTAAGTTTGTGGAACAGCTTTAGTGGTGAGTGACACTTTAAACGCAACGTATTTGCTCGTGACAACCTGGTGCTCTGCGGCGTTTTGTACTTCTGTGCTTGATGAGCGGACATATCCGCTCGTGTTGTAAGTTATGTATAAAGTTAATTTAAGGTATCCCAATCAATTTTCGTGTGTGGAGGACGACAATGCATGTGGGGCATAAAAAAGACAAATCGAAATAGAACATAATTTTGAATAAAACAAGTGTTAACTGGGCGTTCACGCCTTGCAATGCGCCTAGCAGCTAATTCATAAATGAACGACGAGACGGTCGATCGCAAGCAGAAACAATTGAGAAATCAATTACAAATTTGTACATACTGTTTATTAAGCCACTTATTATGGAAATATTACTAGACTTTTAATATTTGATGATTACATGCACTAAAAACAGCGTTTTCACGAACGTATCATTTATTATAATGATTATCATAGATTATTGTATAAAGAGGAGTTATACAATAATTGTTTTAGTGAAGAGTTTACCTAAAAGTATTTCGCTTTGCGAGGCTGTGTTATAATTTTTCTCTTAATTTAAACGATTGTAACTGTTACTTTCCTCGTTTTTAAGATATGAACTGAGCGGGATTTGATTGCGATGCATGAGCAATGAGCATTTGACGGATTGTTACCTGCACACAAAAATAAGAATCATAAGTAGATGATGGGGGTGGAGAAACAAAGTAATAATTTTCTAATTATAAAATAAACCTAAACATAACGTTTATACCTAGAAGTTGACTACGACGATATGGGCTAATTTTTATACATACGTACGAGGACGTCAATGATGTGTGTTTATGAGTGTCACTTAAGGTGTTTGTTCTTCGCGAGGTGGTGGAAACAATGCGTGCCGCCGCCACCAAGTTCTCGGCCACCTAATGCCCCAGCCCCCTTGTAAGAAAATTGTCCCTGTGTACACAGAAACTCTCTTCATTGTTTTTTATACATATATTTATAATTTATATATATTATATATATATACATAGATATATTATTGATACGATTATTACGCCCGACGCCGCCATCAACGATGATGACGATGGGACGCGTTGCATCGCGACCGCGCGCCTGAGGTGCGTGTAAGTAAAGTGTAATTAAGCAATTAGGGTGGTGCGGTTGTTGTCGCTGGTTGGCGGGCGGCGGCTGGAGTTTTATTGTAATTAATTTCGGTTTTCGACTAAGAGTGATGCTAAACTAATGACGTGCGCGTCCGGTCGAGCGCGCCCACGCGGATTTTCACAAGTAACACTCCCTCCTTCTATTTATTATTTTTGAACATACAAGAAAGAAGAAATATTAGAATTACATTCTTAGTGTTTAAGTATTATATAAAAAAAAATAAACGATATATTGAAAAATTATAACATGAGTACCGACGCAACATCCAAAAACGATTAAACTTGTTTTCTAGATGGCTGGCAGTTATTATTTTATAGATTATAGTGATTCTGAACAAAGAGAACTAAGTTTACGTTTGCGTAATTTCAGACTTCATTTTGCGACAAAATATTTGAATTTGTGTGCGGTGTATATTCGGTATATTTAAAGGTTCATTGTAGGCAACTTGTTACATTCGTTTGCCAAATTTAAATTAATTCTTTGATTTCCAGCTAAAACGCATTTTCCCAACTTGAAAAATCTGTACATTAATAAAGAAAATATCCCGGATTGCGTAGTGAAATTATATAATTGTTTTAATGTGTTAATTTGTGCATATATTGTAATTTTGATTTAGAGTTTGCAGATGACGCAAACGGTCGTTGGTGTTAACCTTAAAGGTGCTGTTGAAGTTCGTTATTCTGGTTCACATAATTTATAATTACTGCTTATTGCATTGTTTATGGAGTATTTTAGCGTCAGTGTAACTAAAAACGTATTCCATCATCTTAGTAGCTAAGTACTTTTCACCTTGTTTTTGTGTGAACTTCAACATATACAAAAAGTATAACACAACACCAGCTTTACTTTGGTAATATTTTAATGAATCTATGAATGGGCAAAAAACATCACTCTGTACAAAGTCAACAAACAAAACCAAAGTGGTATATTAGTAGAAATGATCACATCTTTGATAAGTCAATTACCACTAGTCTTGAGCTGAGTGTAGCAATGGTGCATGGTTTGGAAGAGATGATAGTTTGTATAATTCCTCTCTCTTCAATTGTATAATTGTACAAGTTATGTTGAAAGTATTATGAAGATTCATACTGAAGATTGCACTACGCTCGTAGGTGATTGATGAGGAACGGAGCTAAAATGTAATTTACATTGAACATATTGTTGCACTGAAGTTGCTTGTTGATGTTACCTGTTTTTAATAAGCCGCAGACGAGCCCGAAAATGAGGAAACTGCTGAGGGTAGACTCGCGTGCACGGCGTTTTTCATCGTCGGGGTCGCGGGGCGCAAAAGGGCCAGGGCCAGCTGCTTGAATGCGACGCATCTTTCCGCTGAAGTTGAGATGAAAATTCGCGGTGTAAATTTGTGAAAATCAAGGTAATGTATGGTTTGTTGGTTAGACTATCACAGGGCAATGTAAAGCAGAGTACAGCGCAGTTCAACGATCTTGAAACGTCATGGCATTTAAAAAAATAATAACTTGGCGTTCGTGGCTGTTTAGAAATATATTATCATATATTTCCTAGACTACGATAGGTAAAGGTTTTACCACTTCATTTTGGATCTGAATCTACATTTTATTTAGGTCATTTGAATAATTTGAAAAATGTTGATTGGCGGGTTGCATATATATATATAATATATTTTGAAATCCTTTATAATTTTGTATTGCAAAACCCTTCTGATGGTCTCATTAGTTTGATATTACCGGGAGTAATATCTTCATGTAATCAAATTAAGATGTTGAATCCAATTAGTTTTATTCGTTTGTGACGTGTTCGTTTTCAACAAGGTTTTAAAGTTTGCAATATTTAAAATTATTTCACTCGTAATGGCATTTTTTGATCTTTTTTTTTATAAATTGTTTGTCAGGTGCAATACGTTCACGTGCCCTCCGGATGTCTTTTCTGCTGATGTTGCTTTGAAATGAGGGGAATTGAAGAAAGTATGTCCATAAATTTATTATTAATTCTTAACTATCCCTTTGTTTTCAGTTGTGAAATTGGTAGTTTGTGGTTTCATCATTATAACATGCATTCGTCTAATTGCGAAGTAGAGAAAATGCTCATCGGACGTAACTGAAATAATTCATGTTAGGTTTCGTTTGTAATAACCTTATGCGCGCTTTTCAGCAGTTGTCACTACAATAGTCATCACTACCTTCGGCCAATTTGTTCGTTTAAAATGCACCAAGGTATAAATTAACTGAAGTACTTGTGCCCAAAGGAAATAAAAATTAAAACAGTCTTATCATATTTATGTTTGTATAACAAATAGTTGTAACAAAATATCTATGTATAATCTATATAAAATATTACAAAAAAAATATTAGTGGAGATTGGTGAAGCGTCGTTCCATTATTTTGTCGGTTTCTTCCTTCTTCGAGAAATGTATTGTGTATGTGATGCACGTTGTGCCCTTGTCATATGTATCTCAATGTTTTTCAAACTTCTATCCCTTGAAAGCAGTTTTAATTGCAAAATTACTCTAGGGTTAGTATCAAATCTTCAGCCTCTAATTTCATGCCCATTTTTATATCCACAGATCCAACAACGCCATCAACTGGTGATTGCACAACAGTTTCCATCTTCATGGCACTCAAGATAACCAATGGTTGTCCTTTTGTGATACGGTCGCCCTTCTTAACACGGATATCAATGATTTCTCCTGGCATAGGAGCACCCACTTGTTTGGCATCACTCTTAACTGCCTTGGGATGGATGTGCATTTCTTTACGCGCTTCATTATCTTTAATGAACACTGAACGGAGGGTACCGTTGAGCTCGAAGAAGACTTCGCGTTCTCCGTTTTCAGTGAGGTCCTCAGCGACAGCCAGAGTCTTGATGCCAAGAGTCTTACCACGTTCAATGGAGACTTCAAATTCTTCGCCAACCTTGGGGCCAGTGAGGAAGACGCGGGTGTCGAAGTGCGTTACTGGACCGTATTCAGAGACGAATGAAAGGAAGTCTTTAGTAACTTTAGGGTACAATGCGGCGGACATAACATCTTTTTCTGTTACAGGGAAATCAGCTGGCACACTCGCCTAAAAACAATAACAAGCTTAGTGCTGTTCATATTATATTTTTGCGGTCTTTACCCTAAGCTCATCCTTGAGGGCGCCAAAATCTAAAGGTGGCATTGATGCGCCAGGACGTCCTTCAATTCTTGGCATGTTTCTCAACACTTTGCTTCGGAAAGGCTCTGGGAATCCACCGTAGGGTTGTCCAATCCATCCTTGCAAATATTCAACAACGGATTTAGGCAATGACAATTCTTCAGCTTTGTCCAAAACATCTTGTGGTTTGAGTTGGTTTTGGACCATAAATTGGGCCAAGTCACCAACGACTTTAGAGGAGGGTGTAACTTTAATAATGTCACCCAAAAGCTGGTTAGCTTCAGCGTAGGCCTTCTTGATGTCCTCAAAGTGGTCACCGAGGCCAAGGGAATAAGCTTGGAATTGCAAGTTAGTGTACTGTCCTCCGGGAATTTCATTGCTGTATACATCAGCATTCCCACTCTTCATTGTTGTGGTACATTCGAAGGGTGCGTACAGTGTACGAGTCTGCTCCCAGAAAGCAGAGTAGTCAGAAACAGTTGGAAGGTCGATTCCAGTGTCCAATGGGGTTCCGCGGAGAGCGGCGACGATGGCACCCATGGATGGTTGCGAAGTAAGGCCAGACATGGAATCAACTGCGACGTCCACCACATCAGCACCAGCTTCAGCGCACATCAGCATAGAAGCAACGCCATTGCCGGATGTGTCGTGGGTGTGGATGTGGATTGGAAGGTCAGGATATTTGTCACGAAGGGCAGTGATTAGAATCCTAGAGCAATAAATCATGGAAATTTGAAATGATGGTTTTTACAACTTACTTGGCAGCAGTAGGGCGGAGGAGACCAGCCATGTCCTTGATTGCAAGAACATGAGTACCAGCCTTCACCAATTCATCAGCAAGATTCAGGTAGTACATGAGGTCATATTTTGTTTTTTTTGAATCGGAAACATCACCAGAGTAGGAAATGGCAGCTTCTACGATACCTCCTGCTTTACCAGCGGCTTCCATGCCGATGATAAGATTAGGGAGGTAGTTCAATGAGTCGAAAACACGGAAAATATCCATACCGCATTGAACCTGTTATATAAGACCCAGTTAAATCTCTAAACCTTTTCCAAAGTTTATAGAATTACTCACCGATAAATCGCAGAACTTAAAGATTACATTATCAGGATAATTAGTGTATCCTACAGCGTTAGCTCCACGCAACAACATCTGGAATGGAATGTTTGGAATGAGTTTACGCATCTCTTCTAAACGCTCCCAGGGACATTCGTGTAGGAAGCGCATGGCGACGTCGAATGTTGCACCACCCCAGTTCTCCAACGAGTATAGGTTGCTCAGTTTATGGGAGACGTAGGGAGATACCTTAAGCAAATCGTGGGTACGAACACGTGTTGCCAGAAGAGACTGATGAGCGTCTCGGAATGTGGTGTCCATTAAAAGTAATTGTTTACTGTTGCGTACTGCTTTGGCGAAGGCCTCAGGACCTTTTTCTTTGTAGACTTGGCGCAGACCTTGGGGAGGTTTTACGTCATCTGGTAGTAAGTCAAGTATTAGTGTTTTTTCTTTCATAATAGGGGGAAATATTTAGACTATTATTAAAATTTCAAATTACTGAAAACTTAATGCTTATAATGCTAAAAATGATCAAAATATTTTCAGCACATGCAGAAAGCAAAATAATATAGACATTTATAGCAAAACATGCACAAAAAATAAAAGTATATTACGTGGTGTTGCCTCAGGATTGTCTGATACGTACGCTGTAAAAAAAAGTTGAAAAGCATGCTTAGAAAAGTGCAACATTAAACAATAAATTACAATAAATACCAATAATACTATCAAGCAATCACACGCTAAACTACTTATAGGCAATACTAATTTGTACGAACGATGAGGAGTTATTATTGGCATGTGTTGTAATAACATAAAAATTATTAAAAACCACAAAAATAAAGGAAAACTTGCAGAAATATAGAGTCAATTTACAGTTCTACATAGTTAGTCAAGAGCAACTTGTAAAGTATAAACCAAAACCAATAGAAATCATTGCTTTCGCCTTTCATAGTAGCATTTTGTTCGTCTACACCATATTAAAACCTTTAAAACATGTGCTACCTGCTCTTTTCGTGAATTTAATGTTGCGCTCCTCGCGAGACAACGTCGTTTCCTGGTAGTCTATATTGGCACATAAATTTAGTCATCAAATCAACAACACTCCAAAAAAATTGCAGAACTTAAGCTCAAATATTGTGTGGTAGTCAAACTTTTGCTGAAATTGTTTTACCTTGGGATACTGCTGGAATGAAAGGTGCAATCTCCGCTGGCTTCAAGTTAGTTGCAAGTGGAGTAGTTGGACCATTGACTAAGACTTGACCAATGTAGTTGAGCAACTTCTGGGCACGATTTCTAGTTGGTGTAAAGTTGAAGAGTTGTGGGTTCTCGTCGATGAAGTATGTGTCGACGGCACCGTTGAGGAACTTTTGGTTTTCAAGTACGTTGAGTAGAAATGGGATGTTTGTTTTAACACCACGGACACGGAATTCTCGAAGACAACGGTTCATCTTAGCACAGGAACTTTGAAGGTCGCGGGAGTGAGCGATGACTTTGCACAGCAAAGAGTCGTAGTATGGGGAGATGATAGCTCCAGCAAAGGCAGAGGCACCATCAAGACGAATACCCATACCTTCACCGCTACGGAATACTTCGATTCTTCCAGTATCAGGTTGAAAACCCTTAGCTGGATCTTCAGTTGTAACACGACATTGGATAGCAAAGCCCTGCAATAATACATAATTAATTTCTTCCAATGAGGACGTTTTGCTACTCTTACATTTGTGGCAATATTCTCTTGCTTTAGTCCCAACTCTGGCAAAGTCATTCCTTCAGCAACTCTAATTTGAGATTGTACCAGATCAACTCCAGTGATCTCTTCAGTCACAGTGTGTTCTACTTGCAATCTAGCGTTGACTTCAATGAAGTAGAAATTGCCACTTTCATCACAGAGGAATTCAACAGTTCCGGCGTTTTCGTACCCAACATGGCGGGCTAATTTAACTGCACAATCTAACATTTTTTGGCGAGTGCCCACGTCCAAATGAGGTGCAGGAGCCATTTCGACAACCTTTTGATGTCTTCTCTGTACGGAACAATCACGTTCATACAGATGAACTACATTTCCGGCTTTATCTCCGAGGAGTTGTACTTCAATATGACGGGGACGTTCGATAAATTTTTCAATAAACATGGCTCCGTTACCAAAGGCAGCCTTAGCTTCAGAGGAAGCACGTTGAAAGTTCTCTTCTACTTCTTCCATTTTGCGGACGACACGCATACCACGACCACCTCCACCATAAGCAGCCTAAAATTTCATTAAATTTCATTTTTTTATGTTGTTTTATATTGAGGGTCTTATACACAGAGAGAATAATGATAATATTTGATGGTTTTTCGTTAATTAAATGGTTTTATTAAGTTAATACTGCGCCCAGTATGGGTATGATATAGTGGCTTTCAAAATAACACCATGGGCACAAACAATGGACACTAAAGGTTGTTTCGATAGTCCGCACTGCGTGTTATGAATACTTAATTGCACGCAGTGACTCACAGCCTCACGCTCAATGGGGTTTATAATTTAACCAAAAATAATAGCAAATTTTCTAATACAATTCTCTCAAAATATCCAAACTCCCCGAGATTTTCAGTAATGGTATTACCTTAAATATAACTGGTAATCCATGTTTCTGACAAAAGTCCATTGCTTCCTTTGTCGTAGTAACGGGACCATCAGTTCCAGGAACAATTGGAACACCTTAAAATATACAAAAAAAAAAAAAAACAGTCAACCATCTCCAATATTTAAAAATTACTCATTTATACCTGCTTCAATGGCTGCAATTCTAGCAGCTACTTTATCACCCATCTGTTGTACTACTTTGGGTGCTGGCCCTATAAATCTCATTCCAGCATCAACAATTGCCTGAGCAAAATCGGATCTCTCCGAAAGGAAGCCGTAGCCCGGATGCACAGCATCCACTCCATTGTCCAAACAAATCTTAACGATTTGATCAACGTCCAAATAAGCTTGGACTGGAGGTTGATCCACCCCAACCATGTAAGACTCGTCGGCTTTCAGTCTGTGGAGATGTGCCCGATCTTCTTTGGAATAAATGGCTACCGATTTGATGCCCAACTCATTACAAGCACGGAAAACACGGACGGCAATTTCGCCACGATTTGCAACTAGGACTTTACGGATAGGTTTGTACTCCACGCTGTTGGCGTAGTTCCTGCCAGAGGAGGTGGTGAGTCGGGAGTTGAGTTGGGAGAGGCCATAGCGGCTGTTTCGATTTACGAAACGCAACAACATTTTGTGTTTTGGTAGTTAACTAAAACGACGTAAACGAAGAAAGAGAAAAGAGTGGCGGGAGATAAAATATGGCTGGTTGATGTGTTTCTGCAAAAAATGTTTGTGATAAGTGTTTATGAATGTTTTAAAGTCCGCAGTATGTTTATCGCATGCAACGTTTATTTACCAACAAAAATAACATACTCCTTTGAACGAGCAACGAGTTCAAGGTGTACAATGTGCGACTGACTCTCTCACACACCAAGTAATCAAAACACGGTGAGTGCTGATTAGTTATAGTCATTATGCGCTGTATTTCTACCATTGCATTGCTCATATTCATGCTTGACATGTTCAAGTCTAATTTATTTATCTCTGTACATAGTTATAATCTGAGCTTTCAAGGTAACAATTTGAACTGTTTTAAGGCTTCTTTTGGACTTTAGTGTTTCGAGTCGTTCATGCAGTTAGTGGTCCCGTGAAGGCCAAAAATAACCGGAATTATTTTGGGTGTCGTCCCGGACTTTGTACCTCAACTGTAGCACGTGAGGCGGCACACGATTCCGTGTGGTTTGTGCGTTTCAATTTCAATTCCTGGTAGCTATTATTAACCAAAGTTTGTCTCGTGGCAAAGACACGTTGCGCTTCGCCAACATCGTCATCTATCGATTGCATGCTTTTGTTACAAACTTATGTAACTTACTGAATTACTCCAACTGCAATTCTCTATCAACAGGTGTTCACTTTGCGAATATTAGCGCGTTATCTGTTTGTTGGCAACTTCTGCATGCTTTTAACGCGGAAAATGATCATAACATTATAACTAATAGCAAACATTAGTAGGTCTTCACCATACTCATAATTGCCGTTCTTGTGTTATTCTTCAGCCGCTTCGCTACTTCAGTCAAGTAGTTCTATTACCTCTTCATTCGTCCGTTCATGTTGCCTATAAATTAAACGCAATCACTGCCGAAACATACACATGACTTGCCATTGTTGAATCAGAGCGAGTGTAATTAATTTACTGCCATTCATACAATTCCTTGAGCACATTACGCATTGTTCTAGTATAATACTTTATTGTTTATTTGTTGTATGACGTGAATTGTTAGTGTTAATCATCGATAATACCTCGATAATCACTTTCAACTACGGTTACTACCGCTAACGACACAAATCGGCAAGTTATCGAAATTTGTCCCAACAAATGTTCGTGGTTATTTACGTCTGTTATCTAATTTGCGTGTTGATTCATACATGCTAATTACCTAAATGTTTGTAATAAATAAGATTAGGATGTTTGTGATTTAAAACATTATCAGTCCATTTCGTGTGTACTTTACATCACGGTCATGCTAATCAGATTTGTTTGGAAACATGCTTAGGTACATGAATGTTATCTCGACATTTCACGTGGGTTGTTCTTGAAATTGAAGGTGTGACGAAATGGTTTTCAAGGGTTTCTTGTTAGGTTTGATGAATTTTATCTAAAGTCAATATTAGAAAATGGAAACAATAAGTTCTTCCATCTTAAGTTTTAGTTGTAATGAATAATATTTTAATTCTTAGTAAATTCATCATCCTAGACTTGTGTACCAATCAGGTCATCACTGCTTATCTCTGCAGCTTATTTTTATTTGTGTAGTTCCTAAATGGGAATTTAAAACGTAGCATGCATTTGAATATTGCGATGCTAACGACACCGGAGTGTGATGAAAATAGAGAACAGAAAGCCTTAAATGTCATACTAGAGGTATTTAATGTCGTTAAATGATTGCTTAAAGTAATTACATTGTTTGATTGTTCGTTTATTTCAGTTGACCAGAAATCATTAACTTTCAATTGAATTAGATGAGAATCTCGTCTGATGTTCTTGTAAATTTAGGCCATTTCTTATTAAAATATGAGCCACAATTTCGGTATTATTTCCTGCGATGTTACGATTATCTTTCATCGTAAGTATAAGATTGTACAGCATTCACATGGTGGACTTTGTACTGCAATTTGGCTTTATCTGTAATTGGTATGTGTATTTTTCGTGTTTTGCCTTCCGCATTTCGAAATTTTAACGCACGCGATTGATCTCTGAATGCTAAGTTGTTCATTCTGCGATATATTTATATATTTACACGTGGTTGAAACAAAAACTTATCTAGTGTTTACTAAATTAACCGAATGTTGCCAAAACTTGTGGATATTATTTGCACAATGTTGTCATTGACTAGAAAGCCGACCTTAACTTATATATTTCGGTTTGTGGGTTTTTATTTTGCACTAGATTTGTTTTGATACATATTACTATCTACGACGAGAGTAATTGAAGGGTGAAAACAATAATGTAAAAAATTATCACAAAACATTGATTTCATGATGGAGATTAATGGTGAATAAATGATTGAACTGCTATTTTGCAATACGTTTATATTTACGATGGACTGGATTTCATTCAATGAAACAATTTTAATGGAATTGCTTATTTATGGAAGAATTTTGTTCTTGATCAAAGTCCATAAACGTATTATGACTACACATTTACAATTGAATTGTCTTGTCTCCAAGTGTTAATTTAAAACGTGATCTAAATATTTAACGTTGTTTTGAGGTATTCAACGCATGTAAATAGATACGTCGTAAATAAATCAATTTTCTTCGTATTGGTATGTATTATTAGGCACTCATTTGGATGCTAAATAACAATATCCATAATCTGAATAATCGCAAATTATTCCAGTAGTATAACAATGAAATTTCATATGAACAATATGACACTTTCATTCCTTCAATAGTGCAGAAACCACAATGGAAACATAAACTTGTTTGTTATGTTTAAGGTAAATTAACCGGTTCCCAATTAAAGAAACTGGTAGAGAAACTTTGGAGTGACAAACTTTGAAGTTGAATTAATAACTAGAGAATGAGAAATTAGATTGATTTTGCAGATTGGTGTATGTGTTGAGTTAAATTACGTAAAGCATATGAGTAAAATCGATTAATTTAACCCAATTGGTGATAAACTTACATAAACCCGGCGTGTATATTTTGTCTCGGCAAAGGGTTAAAGTTCACAAGTCCATAAAGCAGTTTATGTCGTACTTCAAATTTCTTACATAACTAAAAGCGATATAATGCATGTTTGACGTTTTCACATTGGAAAATGCATTATGCGCGATTCTACCAGCTAAGAGTCAATTGCAAATTGAAAACCCTATTTTAATTTACTGTGTATTTTACAGAGACCACTCTTATGTGATGAATCGGTGACCCAGATTCACAATGTTGAGGGTTGGTGTTCAATGATTTCACAAACATGCGCAAATATTGCCATACGTTTTTAAATTATTATGATTTAATTGAAATTCTTTTAATTCACAATAGTAATGTAATTTATTTTGATTTGCATGATATGTACAAATCATTAGTTTAGGTTTTGTTCCTTTCTATTTTAACATACCTTCTTCGTTCTTATTTCTTTAGGTGAATTCTCAAGGATGCGCCACGATGAGCACTTCTTCTTTTTAAAGGACGACGACACTAAAAACAATTCAAAAACGAGTCGACGTGCGAACGACAACCGTACCGACGAGCCGACTGACGGACCGGATTGTGTGGCGGCGTCGGGAGCTGCGACTACAGCGAGTTGGTTACAACCAACGCGCACATTGCGTGAGCACCGCTCAATGAAACAGCAGTGCTTCTATTTGTATTTATCATTTTATGTATGTTCAAAAAATCCCTGCCAATATTGTAGCATTCCGACATTTACCTCGATTAGTGAGTACCACAGATAATTTTATTTAGTTGTAAGAAGCGGAATGTAATTAATTTGGAAAAAAACATCTCTTGGGAACTTTCGATTCTGATTCCATGAACACTTCTCGTCTTCTCGCATTCGAAATAAGTGTTACTGAAGATTGATGATATTGTACGTACGTACTACGTAATGTTGTTTCTAGCATCGGGATATAATTAGAAAAAAAAAAAAAACAACCACAGAGCACTGTGTGTTTCAAAGTACACTACTGGTTGGCGATATCAAAACCAAAAAAAAACCCGTTGTATTGTAGCCATGGGGTTGAATGTTATTGTATTTATTCAGAATATATTCGAGGTAAGATTGTTTAGCTGCGAGGATGCATTGGTAATTAGTAAGCGGAGCCCAGGCACTTCAATATGTGTTATTTTGGCTTCCCAAAACACACAGTAGGAAAGCATAATTTGTACACTTTAAATTTAGTAGATGCAATTTCTTGGCAGTGAATAACAAAAGAGGAATATTTCCGACTT
This sequence comes from Ecitoglossa quadriceps, assembly GCA_027574925.1. Classification (NCBI taxonomy): domain Eukaryota; kingdom Metazoa; phylum Arthropoda; class Insecta; order Coleoptera; family Staphylinidae; genus Ecitoglossa; species Ecitoglossa quadriceps. The sequence continues at coordinate 1,019 of JAODGC010036011.1, read as the reverse complement.
TTAATGAAATTTCAGCTTCATAATTTGTTCATTGCGGTAAAGATTAGAGATTGAATTTCTTTCAAAACGATATACGACGCGCCCTCTAGCATTAACATATTAAGGTACGTATTTTGAGTAGCATGGTAAAAGAGAAAACGTTGGTTTGCGACTTAGCTAAAATATTTTTGACCAGACAAAATATGCAAAATTTTCGTTATGTTGAAAAAATTTAGTGGTTGTGCAATCTAGCCATAAAACTAAATGATTTTATATGTTCTCAAAGCCATGGAGTTGCAACTTATATTTTTAAATAGGTAATGATAAACCCTATCTATTTTTTACTACATGGGTATTGTGGCCCTTATAGTTTAAAAACGAGGGTCAAAAAGCAAATTATCACTTTTATAGTTGTTTAGGTAATAATTTGTAAAACCAATTTAGCTAATAACTTCTAAGCTACTGAAGCCATGAGGTTGCAACTTACATTTTTAACGCGCACATTGAGTTATATGCTATATCCAGTGCATAAGATTTAGCCGACGTTAAAAATTCACGAACAGATACTGGGCAAAACGGTCGCGCGTGAGTGGAAAGGAGCGAATTCTATGCGCTGTGTTTAGTGTTAGAGCGGTCGCGCATTACACAAGTCCGCAAATTTCGGTCCGCCCGAGTCGACAGGTATCAAGTGAGATATCCGTTGTGTTATTGTTTACGTTCAGCGCAACTGTTGCGTCACTGCGCTTATCAGTTGCAACTCACCCGTCGGATGGTCCACACGTATCTCTTCTTATTCGATTAATTCTGTTACAAACAAAGCGAATAAATGACCGGTACATAAATCAATTATTTTACGGTGGTTTCTGTTTGTATTCTATGTAGTAGATTTGCAAATGTATTGTTTATTTTGATTTCATTAGAAGTTTTCAGTGTTCCATCGCGTGTTAATGGTCATCATCTAAGGCAATGCAGGATTAATTCGTACAGTCAACAATTAAAGGTCAGTGGTCATTATCATAACGCGTAGAGCTACATTCACG
>JAODGC010035790.1:58844-70687 GCA_027574925.1 Ecitoglossa quadriceps | reverse complement strand
AATGGTCCGTTCCATTTAGTGGATTGATGCTATTTAGTGGAAAGCAGAACACGATACAGATGAATAAGTCTCTCCCACTGAACTTGCAAAGTTTAAAGAATTGTACACTCGAAGCAAAAGGTTTCAGTCTAACTGTAAGAAATTAGGATTTATCAAACTCCGTGACAGAGTGCACTATATCAGAAGACACTATCAGATAGATATTCTTGTTGGGAGGTGAGAATGGGCCATCCTACTCTAAATCTAAGATTCGCCTTCGTATTTAATAGAGATGGGAAGTTTAATTGAAGTTTACTTGTAAAGTTAACACTTGCAATGAAAATAACACGAGGGAGGATGATCTAGCTATACTCCTGATACTCCATTAAACGTTACGGTTTTTTACACTACGCTAAGGTCGTTTTGGTTCATTTAAATTCAACGTAAGCATGGGGGCAGCACAATGCAGACCCATTCTGAGCTCAATAAAAACGCTTTGCATGAGAAAATAACATGGGATTAAATATGTAAACAAACAAGCGGGCAGTGAGGTGTTGTTGTTCAATCTGCTGCGAGTCTATTCCAATGCTGGACCATCTCACATTACACTGAATTTGGAACACAATCCCATAAGCATGTAACATTGTTATTAACGTGAAGGATAATAACTTTCTGCAATTTTCTATATTATTGGTGTACTGCTGAGATGTGCTAGGAGGTGTAGATACGATTTAGAAGTAAATGGGACTGTTAGAAATACTGAAATATATGTTTCACATCTCGGAGAATTAGTACTTGAAAATTCCGAAAGAAATGTCACACACTGTATATGCTTTTAATGTCTTTCATTCTGATACTACATTGATTAAGATTGATCAATTAGCTCCTAAGCTGTGGATGGTTGAGTCTAGATAAAGAGCTACTACCATAAATTGTAGTATTAATTCAAAAGTAAAATAAATGTTTTTCGATATTTCAATTAAAGTGGCGTTCCACATATCCTAGCAAAGACAACTTGACAAAATGTTGATTGCAGATTACCTCATGCTGAAAGCCCGCTGTTATTTTGCATGGTGGATAGAACGATTAATTCCAAACTCAACCATCAGTTTCGGTAGATGGCCGACGGTTGAACGGTCGAAGGTTTTTTTTGCAATAAAATTCCAAACCTAGCAAACCCTGTAATTCGTCAAAAAATCCAGGCTACGTCATAATAACACTAGAACACAGACAACGACCAGTAGAGATAAAAAGAAACTATCTTTGAGACAAAGCATGTTCATAAATGATAAAAAAGCGAAGACAAAAAGTAAAACTCAAATGCAGAATGTGAATGTAAGCGCACAGTAGTCAAGCGTAACGACCCTTGCATCCATAAAAGATAAAACGGAGAGAGCAAGCCAAAGCTTGAGATGGCCGAAAGTAAAGTGGCCCTTGCTGCCACCATGATATTTTCTTCAACTTGTGAGAAAAACGACCTCGGCAAATGCCACAAGCTTGTTGGAGCTGTAAAAAAATTTTATTTAAAATTTCACTGGAGAAGATTTAGAAGGAGCACGTTGCTAAATATAGTGTTCATAAGTCGCTTATATTTATATAGGGTAAAAGAACAGAAACATTTAGGGAGAAATAGGGTGCAAATAACATTCCAGTGGACACTCAACTTAGTAGGTCATAATAACAAATAAACAGCGTGTAATTATGATGGGTGCATTAAAGATTAATTTAATGGTTCTTCATAAAGCACAATTTGAGTTTTTAAGTGCATAATTACTGTAATTAATTTTATGAGTGAGATAATTTTGGAGAGTTATTATTGCATTAATTTCATTTATTGCATATAACTTAGTCAGTAACTATGAAATTGACTTTATTTTACTACATCACTTTATATTTGGTGATATCCTAATAAAATAATTGTGTAATTGTTTCCTATGTATTTTAGTTTGGGTTTCCACTTGAATCATGGCAATTTTCCGTCTTAAAATTATTCCGTTTTGTGTGTAATCGCCTTAATAAGTAGCTAAAGTTTTCCTTTCGCGAACGGTTCAATACCATTGTGTCAACGCGCTATTAATTCGTAATTTAGCGACAGGTAATGTTGAGGGTACGTACTTTATACACGTAACAACTGAAGTAAACTCTGTTAGTGCTTTTCCCATTTGTGTACTGCGTTTCATGGTGCAACTAGTTTCCGTCCGCTATGATTTTGGACAGTGGTAGTTTCCCTGCTGTATGTGCACGACACAAGTAAACACGTAAACCTGCCGTCGTTGGCATGGTAATCAATAACTCGTTATTTTCGATGGATATCGCACGTTGGCTCGCACTACCTGACCCCATTCCGTAACTTTTCGAGCGTGGTGCTTGGTAGAAGAAAATGCGCGGAACTGAGGAAAACCTAGCAAGGCGCATAAAAAGCACGCAAGCGACTTTTATGTGGAAGCGAAATTAATTTAAAACTGCAGTACTTACACTCGAAGAAGAAAATCCCAATTAATTTAATTAAATAAGTATTGATTATATTCCAGGATGATAGCAATGTTAGTTGGTCCAAGAAAGACTTTTGATATAATTGGCAGTATTTGCAAAAACTGCACAATTTATAAATAACTGAAATGTTGCCAAACAAGTAAAATTCATAAAACATTTCATTGGAATCCAAAAAAGAAGCTGCGTATTTTGTTCTTTGGAATGTTTGCATAAAACCTGTCCACCTCTAAAAGAACGCAAATTTTATTAATAAAACTCTTGGGAAAACGTAAGCATACGAAGGATGTAATAATGCTAATGTCATATTCCTTCATGGCACATTTCTCGTCAGACATAAAGTTTAGCTGCTACAAACATGTTCAACTTCACTGCATCGCAACGCGAGAAAATGGAAAAAATCAATTTTCTTATTTGGATACAACATAATTTATTGTTGGAAATATGTTTTTGACATTTTCAACTTTTTAATTTATAAGTGGAATTAAACATTATACCAATCAAATATAATTTTATTCATGTTATTCTTCAAATGTTTCACAAGCCAAATATCAAACTCCATCTTTATAATTATTTATTTGTGTGAAACTGTAAATATATTATTTGTGGTAGTACAATCTCTATCTGAAGCAATTAGGAGTAGATGTAATCAGCATTGAGAAGAAGAGTTAAATGTCTCACGTAAATAACCCATGCATTAACAACAAGGGCAATTAGTAAATAAATAGATAAGAACCAACGTTGCTCCCGTTTATTTTCAATGAGAAAGGCAAAACACTGCATTGCCATACGTTGACAAAACGAGGAAAACAGTTTCAGACATGCAACATGCCCTGCGCCGCGGAGCATTTTCCGGAAACGTGAAATATGTGAGAAAGGAACTAACGTTGCTGTCAGCTCGCTGGAGCAGTAATATACGTTTAGAATAGAAAATGGTTAAGCTCATTTTATTCAAGCAGCGTGCATATTCAGCTTTGTATATAATCGTCTGCGGTTGGAAGTACGGCAGGAGTTTTACATTCATATCAACCTACATTTCAAATTAATGCTATATTTTGATACTAATTAGTTGTCAGTAAGTGTATATTTTTGCCCATTATATTTTCTATCGTAATTTCGTATTCAAGTGTGGGATCTTGTACTTATTGTTCAGCCTGGAATTCAGACGTCAATCGATATTTTCCTTCTTTCGTCACTACCGCCTGCCGCGTCCATACAAGTAGAAAGCTTAAATAATGCATATACGTGGTGCTTCTTGTAGTACGCAAAGAAACCCATATGAAAGGAAACTTGTGCCAAGAATTCAGAGAGTGTGAATAGTGTGATGCATGTGTATTATACATCTTGTGTTGACCTTGGATCAATTTGTAAGAGCCTAAAGAATTGTGTGATAAGCCGTGTAAAATGGATTATATTCATTTGGTACCACTTTTATGATATTGGATGTGATCAAATTATATAGAAGCTGAATGGTCTAGTCTAAATAGATAGTCACAGTACTACTGGACAGAACAGCAAAATACTCATTTAGAAGCATCAAAGTGTTAAATTCATCATGCTGGAAACTATTTGCTACGGGAGGATCTCCGTGAGATTTCTGAGATTCATGGTATGTGAAAATTGACTCCGCGTTTACCCACCTATGCCGAAAACGTCACAACGCCAGGTCGTTAGAGATGTTTCAGTTCCACGCAATTTCCAGTATCATTAGTTGAAAAGTTCGCATCACTGCTCAAATTTGCTGATTATTTGCATACGCAACTTCGCATTTGCTAAAACACAGCCGGTTTAAAATAGCTTCCCTCTAGAGTTGAATGTAAGAGGGAAGATAAGATAGACAGTCAATGTTGGGATAAACGATGTTTGCATTGTGGAATATTTTAATTTTTAATTTTGAGTAAATTGCAGACAAAATAGAGCGGAAATATGATAATCGTCACAACTGATGTTCCTTAATTAATATTAAACAGGTACCTGAGTAAAATATGTTGTACCTTTAATCACAAGCTTTTTAAAATAACAAGCCTTCACTGAGTGAATTTCAAATTAGTTCATGATATTAAGATGTATTGAATAGAAAACAATATAGTGATACATTTTTTTATCTGCTCATATTTCTGGTATTTCTGCTCTTTGAGAGCTAAAAGTTGTCAAACAATGGTTAGACATATCGTATAAATTGCAGACAAAGCTGAAGATTGATTGCTTTTATCCAACTCGTTCTTTTCCGTATTTTCAAATATTCGCTCACCGTGTATGCTTTTATAAGGCGTTTGGTAGATTGTAATGTTCAAATTTTGTTTGCTTTGCATCCAGTGTAACAAGCAGTCGAGAAGTGAGTTGGCTTCTGACTAATCACGTCATTCATTATAACTGGCTCTTTAAGAAGGTCAATAAAAAAAATCAATTTTTCTGTTCGTCCAGTCATTTCTTGACAGTTTGGAGTTTTAAAGCACTATAAATGTTAGTAATTCAAATCAGTTTCAACCAGTAATATTCAACACTTCCGAGTAACAACCAATAAGCAAGAAAGTTATAGAGTAATGAAGGATTAGGTGATAGTCATAAGTTGTTTCTATATTTTTGAGAGTATACCCACTTATAATTCAGAAATGTGTAATCAAACAGGGTGCGTTTGCTGGTATTTTGGAATGGGTTCAGTAAACCATCTAGAGTAAACTGAAACTTAATGATACCCGAGATATATTTGCATATTATGATTTATATTAAGCGCTACTACAAGATGCATGAGATATTAAATTCTAGCTGGCTAGGTAGATTAACGAAAATCATACTGTTAGTTACGGGCTTACCCAAGCAATTAAAATTGTTATATATGGAAAAATCACATTTACTTACCCAAAGTAAAAAATTGTAAAAGCCAAAAGCAAGTGATTAATTTCATTAAACTTTTCTGTTTCATATCGCGGGTGTTCAATATATTGTGTGATATTAAATTACAATACAAGACACCCAGGTAATATTTTGCGTTATTGTTTTCTTTTCCATAACTTTGTTGAACCGCTGATTAATTTTCTTCTTGACCTTTCTGCGCTTTCTGCTAAAACAGCACAACGCTTTTGTTCTGTTTTAGCAGCTACCAGCACCAAAATCTTGCCTTCCTTGTGTACACTTCCGATAAGATTCTCTGTACTCCCAAATTAACGCTCAAAGGTACACCATCTTTGCTTGACTTATGCCTGCTGTGTCATTAATGTATTGTTGGCAATGTGCATTCAATTCCTCACCTCGATGAACTTCAATCCTGCCGCTGAACGATGTTCTTGTTACAAGTTGCAATTGGATTCCGTTGCGACAAGTCACAATATGAATTGTATTGAAGACGTTGGATACGTTTATAATTGTCTTTTGAAATCAGTATCATCACCTGACGGTTCTTTGTCTCTGCTTTTCAATACTCCTGCTGTGTGTATATCCGACAGCAGTGGATCGATAGTCCTACCTTTGTCACGACTCAATCTCAGTAACCACGTTGTCATCAGTAAATAACGTATAGGTCTCTATGTTGGCAGACTTAATTGCCACAGACTGCCAAATAGCTAACTTAATTGAGCGATCTTGAATGGTGCCATCCGATATGGTTACCCTCTCGCAGGGAGTGCCGGAGTGGATTTAGAAAATCACCCACATTGCAGCTTAATGAAGAACTAGATTAAGTTCATGGCTGTAAAAGCTATTAAGCGGAAATTTTGAATGTTGGGAATAAAAGCAAGGTAACCACAATGCTTGTTTAATTAACTCATTAATGTCAGAGACTAACGGTGAAGTTGTGTTTATTCAATTCCCTATGATTCCCAAATGGTACTCAAGTTTCTTATGGTTAAGACTGATAGGAACTAAATCTAGATTTTTCTTTTATTGTCCCTTTATTCTGGAGAATCGTTTTGAAGGAGCTCCATCTCTAAACAATCATGTAAAAATAATAAAATGGTCCAATTTCAAATGTATTAAAACGAATAATATAAATCCTACCGCAATAAAACTTTAGCTTGGATTTTCATGAAATACTACTATTTATAACTTATTCAGATAACTTCTGTAACTCATGAACATCTGATTTTCTGACATTCGCAGGAAAGCTATACTATATCGTGCAATCTCCATCGAGCTCATTCTTAATCTGATATTTTCTATTAATAGAAAAACAACTATTTGCATGATAATGAAAATTGATTGTACATTCCTAAATACTAGGAATTTTTAATTTGAAAGGATAATCTTAAACTTAACCTAATCTAACTTTTCCTTTTAATATTTCTTATAGATTTCTTATAATCATTACTATGAAGTGACAACTTAAATTACAACATGATTCCCCGAAGTCCTTCACGTCGCAGGCGTGCTTCCCGAAGTGGAGGCTCTTCACCTCAACCTATACGTGCCCACATCCCACATAGTAATTCAGTAAGCCCAGGACGTCGTGCGAGTATTGCTGTCTCCCCCGTGGATAGTGATAGCATCCAGCAGCAGATGTTAAGCCAGGAGTTGATGAGTAGATGCCCAAGGCATTCAATCATCCCCGACATATCATTGGAAGCACAGAGTGTTTCTTCTAACGAAGATTATGACATACCACTGACCCATAATCCATCTCCAAGGAATAGTCTTGCACCAACTGCATTAAGAATCCCAAGGAATTCCTTAACTCCGGGCGACTACCAACGCACCCGAAGGAGTAGTACGGCACCTGAAGGCCAGTACAGTCGAAGCCCACGAAATAGTCTTGTTCCAGAAGTATCCAAAAGTCCTCGACATAGTTTGGTTCCCGAGGTGTCAAAAACTCCACGCCATAGCCTTGTACCTGAAGACAACTCTGGATTGATATTGGACTTCAACAGGAGTCCCAGGAATAGTCTATATCCAGATGGAACAAGGGAACCTAGGTCTCCACGAACAAATGAAGACAACTGGGGTCCTATTCTGACTGATGATATGATTAATGTAAATCGGAGTCCAAGGCCCAGTATTACACCTTCTTGTAGCCGGAGCCCTCGTGGTAGCATAGCTTACGATAGGACAACTCTAAGAGATTCCAATACGAATGAGTTTGCTGATTGCAGTTCACGTGGGAGTATTGGAGAATGGAATCATAGGGAACTTCCCGATTTGACTAGCATACAGAAGAACGGAAAAATTTATGGATCTAATGAAAGAATAGAGCGAATTGAAAAGAGCCCAAGAGGAAGTTTACAGCTGACTTTTCTTGACCCTCCTGCAAACCATCCGAGGAGATATAGTACAGACTATGGTAAGTAAATCCAATTAAGTGGTTATGGTTTATGTGAGAAAATTACGTGCATTTTGTAATTAAAGGTCAGAAAATGCGCAGCAGTTCTCCTTATAGAAGCCATCGGGGAGCTGTTAATCAAGGATATAATCAAAGCCAAGCTTGCTATGATACAGGTTCAAGACGTGCCAGCAGTTCTGTATTAAGTCAGGTAATCTGATGCTTCTTCAGATGCTTTTAATTTGTTTCCAGCTGCATTAAAGCATTAATGGCCGATTTGATAGTTAAGCTGTAGGGTTAAGATCTGAGCTCATAAGTTGCGCCAAGGTGTAGTCAGCAACCCGAGATGACATGCGACCTAAGATATGTTCCATGGAGCTCAATTATAATGCTTTTTCAGGCATTTAAGCAACGAAAATTAACAATTTTACATATTGTAAACCACAGCAAGTGGTTGTTAACATCAATTATCCAGCTTAGACTATGAATTTAGTTAAAATATATAGTGGAGTAGAAATTGTTGTCAGTAATTTAATATTTGCACAAATAAATTGTTGCAATGCCATTTATAGGAATTCCTATGAAATCAATTCGTCGACGGTTTTAAATTAGTTACTGATTGCTTGAAATTGGCATTTGGTGAAGCAAGTTCAAGAAACCTTGGCATTCCTGCGCACGATTTAAAGTTTAATTTATATAAAGCACTAAAAATTTATTACCAACAACCAAGTACGAGGTGGAAACCTAATTATTCTCTCTTTATTTACATACATATAAATTTGCAACTGATTAGATTTTCCTTGTTTGCACTGCCAAAATGGTACAACCAACCTAAACCCAAAGCACGCTATCAAATCAACCAATTTGCATGAGCGCTAAACCCACTTGGCATGCAAGTAGTGGAAGAAAGCATTCCTGAGTCAACCGTAATACGCAGCATTGATTTTTAGACCAAATTTCACAGCTAAATATACTAAACCGGAAATTAAATCAAAATAGCATGTCTAGCCACAATTGGCAAAGAACTAGGGATACGAAATCAATACTTTCTTGTGGTCTATATCATACAGCTTTATTTATAAACTCATTGCTCATCTCATCCTCATTAAGAGTTGGCACGAACTGACCAGGACTCTTTCCGCCTTCCCTGCTTTCTGTCTGTCTGGTAGGTGTCGGCTGATGAACAAAAACGTTTGTTTTCGGGAAAGACCTACGCCGAAATCGAAGCGGGGGAAGCACCAGGGCAGCTCTTAACCACCTATGGATCCGTCACGTATCAACTTAAAGATGCCAATGTAGAAGCAAACAATACTTGCGAATTTGTCTGTAAAGCATTAAACATCTTCAAGACGACTGGTAAAATACATATCTGAACTCCATGGCCTATAGTTATAACCCCTATGCTTGTTTCAGCATTCTGCGTCACGCTTCTCGTCCTCATAGCTTGTGTACCACTAGTAATGCTCATTTTAGGTAAGTGTACCAAAAATAATGTTTGTCCACGTTTTCCTAGGAAGTAGTTCTATGCTGAAAGTAGCTATCTGCTGTTGTGGGGATAGTTATAAAATAGCGTGCTCGTTTATCGCGTAGTAGGGCGATAAAATCCTCGAGGGCTACGTTTTCTTTTATCTGCATGCCATTTCTTTAGTATACTAACACGATAAAACGTTCTATTTAAAATATCAAGCGCTAAAATAAGCCTTCATGTTTCAATGAAAAATCTGCGTGAGTCATGTATAATGTACGCATTTAAATTGTGATTTAATGTGCAGAATAATCTGGCCATTAATATCATAATAACTCAAGTTTAACAAATATAATACTACCTTCGTAAAATACGGCAGATTGGCCCACTTAAATTTGATCAATGGTTCAACTGTGATCAACGTGGTCGTCAGCAATTGCAGAATGAAGCACCGAGAAATACCAATTTTAATCTAAATTTCAGTCTGCAGTAATTGCACTTTGCTCGACACAAATTGTCGTTTGGATACGATCCAAGTATTATCAAATTACACAGCGGAAGTAATAAAAATCAACAAAAAGTGGAAACAAAAAAGTCATTAATATCCGGGTATTTTATCCACATTATTATTGAAACTTGATGATTGATGTATTTAAGAGATGCTTTTACTGATTTTGCTCTAATGCACTAGGTTTGATGTAGTCAACAATACCACATTACCGAAATTGAGTAGGAAAATGTATACTTTTGTGCTATCTTTGGTATGTCTTAATTTATTTATAACAAATTTTTATTACCAAATCAGTTTTAGTTGTTCATTCCTATTGTACTAGGAAAAGTACAAGTTGTCAGTGTTGAAGATTGTGATGACAAACCACGTCCAAATCATTTATTAATTGAAGTGGAAAATAATGTGTTTACTAAAATAACTTTAAATAATTCTGTTGAAGATTACCCAGCTAAACCGGTATACTCTTTTTTCATTTAGTTATTCTTTACTTCTTATTTTGGTCTTTTAGTGTACTTATTTTTTTTCTCGATCTACTGATGATAAAATTTACAAAACTTTTTACACCGCACGTGAATCCAACGCATGTAAACCATTATACCGACATATCGCTGAAATTTACAAAGGTGTCATCCAAAGACTGAAAATCTATCCAGCAACCTGCCCATTCCGCAAAGTAGGTCGTTTTTTCCAACGCCCGTTTTTATTAGAACGCTATCTATTTTAAGGGTTACTACCGAGGTGCCAACTACGCCCTTTCTCAGGACATGTTCCGAGGCTTGCCAATGTTACCATCAGGATACATCAAGATCACAACCATACTTTACAGTGGGTCAGATCGCAAAACTGAGTTATCTTGCACGGTCATCAAAGCAAAAACCAAATAAGTTTTTAAATGTTGAATTTAGACTCAAAACATGTACATGATTTGACTTTTCAAAAAACAGATAAGAGATTTTTTGGGGTTGTAGTTTAATACAAGTGGTTTTAGAAGTTGAGGAATGTTTGTTTGATTTCGTATTTTGACTTCCACTTCCTGTTTTATGTTTAATATTTAATGCATTCGCAATATTCCGCATTGCAAGTACATAAACGTTGAATATGCAATACAATTCGCCGATCTATAAATACGAAATCAATGTGATGTTTTTATTCTAACAAATATTTGATTTGACTATTGTTACAGCCTACATTTTGCATTCTTGTAATCCGTATTAATTCACAGTTTTTTGTAATGAACTGCTATCAAATTTCCTTGTTTATTGTTTACAGGAGCACAGTTCATCCGTGACTGCCCCAAAGAACCGTATATCCCAATTTACATGGTGGTAGGAGGAGTGGTCTGGTGTCTGCAAATGGTCTGGATTATCTGGAGCACCTTGTACGCCCGTCGTATGACTGGAACTGGAGCACCTAATAAATCCAACATCTGCTCTATAATCCTCTGGTACGCCATGCTCACCTTCCTCATCATTTGGTTCGGTCTGGGCAACTACTGGATTCTTCACGTATGGTATCCCGATGACAAACCAACTCTCTTTGAACCAAACCGCTGGTGTCACCCAACACTCTACTCCTTCGGCATAACACACCTAGTCATTGTGTATTCACTCATAGGCTTAATAGTGCTAATTGCAATTGTGCTTGCTATCTGCCACTTGAGAGGATGTCCTTGGCTGGCACCAGTTGCGTACAAATAGCGGATAGAAAGCAAGGAATGGCGGAATGGTAGTCCAACAGTTGGCCTGATATCAATAAACTTCCACATTTGGGAACCTCCGCAGAGATACCACTTCTAAACCAGGTGAGGCGGTAATTGGAATTATATGCTACCCTTTATAAGTCTGACGAGTTACTTCCACTTTAAGAGATCATACCAAATCAAACATCATAAAACCACCCAAAATGATTCCATGTACTGTATTATAAGTAGGATGTATATAGGTAGATGTTTAATGATATTTGCTTTAATTTTCCACTGAAATTTATTGATAATATTGTCAATTATAGTATACTAACAGCAGATAAACTTCTTCGGTGAAGATGTGCTTATAGCTCAAAGCGTTTTTACGCTTAACAACATATTGTAAAAAGTTTTGGGCCATTAGGTCTAAAACTTTATCAAAATTAAATGCTGTAATTGACATTAATTC